>QTSX02004545.1:0-87141 GCA_014839935.2 Entomophthora muscae | reverse complement strand
GTCACAAGTGACAAATTCTTATCAACTATGCTTATTGAAAGGCCTCAACTACGGGATTCAAACCCTGGCTCTCCGCAGGCCGCCAGCCCGCAGGGCCAGCTGCCCAGCCACCTGCAGTTTTTTTGGGCTCAAAAAGAGCAGGATTTGACTTTGGAAAATCCTTTGAAGCTTGATAAATCAAATTCACCTACATCAACCAATCAGCAGATGGACCCAGCCACAGATCCCAAAATAACTCAGGCCTATGCAGAAGGGGAACCAGAGAATCTTCCCATAGAACGCGGTCCACCCAGAGACAATTGATCCCATACCCTGACTAGGAAATTTGAGCATTCTCAATTCAATCCAGACAATAAAATAACCCCCGCAATTGATGCCACTGTAGAGTGGGAAGACCTGGTGAACGGAGAAACCTGGGTCAAGGGAATTTGTGAATGTTTTATCATGACAGATGGGCATACTTATACCTTGGACTGCCAGGAAGATGCACATTGCCATTCTTGCAATAAAGTGACATGAACCTTTGGTTCAACCATATTATACCTTATTTGATATTAGTTTTACTTCATTTACAGCCTACGTTTGCGGTTCTGCACCCCACACTCACCTACCCCAAGAAACCGCGGACCAGCCGCCCAATCTTTACTGTACACCAGGAGCTCCCTTTGGCCCAGTACATTTCACCAAGTACCCACCCAACCTGGTGTATTCTGAGTTTACTCTGGAGGAAATCCTGATCCACAACCCCAAATCTAGAACTAGAGAGACAGAAGTCCTTTACAAAGAAGGCACCAAAATCATCTGGCCCCCTCTCCTATTCCAAGACAAGTATAATTTCTGGCCCGCATATTTGGTTCCAATGACACCACCCCTCACCCCGTGGCCCAACTGCCGCAAGAATCCTTTGCCACTAATGAATCCACTTCCACCCAGATATTTGGAGTGATGTATATCACCCTCACCAGGTTGATTGATTCTATGGTGCCTGTAAGCGGACCTTGGGCAGTCCTTGGAAAATTGTTATCTTATATTGTAAAGTTAGCCCCAATCTTGTGGTGGGCTCTCCCTGCTGGGCCTGCGGGCTGTTTGCCCGCAAGTTAACAGGAACCCCCCACTGGTTGGATCCCTGACAAATATATTCCTCAATAGGAGGACTGGTTATTTCAGGTGAAGTCAACTCTTGTATAGGTGGAGGCAAAGGACCTGAAAACGTGGATGCAAAAGGGATAGCCAAGGGGCTTACAGCCCCTGTAGTGAGCACCATTTTTGTTGTGTTCTGAGGCGCAGCACAGACACACAACAGGAAATCCTAACCTTAGGATTGGATTTGTACTAAGTCTTGGTTAGATGATAGGGAGGGCAAATGTGTTTACCTTGCGGCCCTGGAAGAATAATCTCTACTAGTTATGGCTAGAGAGAGGCGCAGAAGTACAGAAGACACAAAGACAAAAATGTGAATAGAACTTAATTTTTATTGGTGAATATGAAATGGAATATATAATGTTTAGGAATACCACAAAACACTACCAGGACAGTAGGATCACTTGCCACCAGCATGAGTGGGGAAAGTTAGTTGTGCAGGATCAAGAAACCAAATAATTGAACTTCCTGATTTGATCATCAACTCATTTTGAGAGGCAAAAGCAAAGGTTAGTGATTCATCTTTGAAATGGCCCACCAAAGGCAAAATCAAAACATTGTGATTAGCAGTATTCACGACAATAGTAAACTCCATTGAGGACCACCAGGTCAATGTGGACCAATTGGGCATCCTTGTAGGCAGTAACTGCCCACTTGGATGCCCCCTTGGCATGTGTAAGTTCAGCCAACACCTCCCAAAACATCAGAAAGGACCCGTGGACCCTGTCTTTGAGCTCTTATAAGACAGGGGGGACAAATAGAGCTGTTTTGCCATTTGAGTGGCAAAATTTGAATAGAAGGTGGGCGGGACAAAAGGAACCAGGACCCAGCGGAGTTCACCATCAATATTCTCTAAAAAAAGGTAATTATTTTGAAATTGTTATTAATTTTATTTTTTTAGATTACCTTTGCGGGTTTCCTCCTTGCTGGTAGCTTCAGCAGGCTTTGCCATTCTTGGCGCAAGTAATTGTGCTGGCAATTCAGTGTCCATAGTTCTTGCGCGCTTTTCAGGTTTGAGATGTTCATACATCTCAGGGTTGTCAACCCAGATAGACGGCACAGAGAGGGCAAAAGACTTGAATTGAAGGCCTTCCACAACGTTCATCTGGACATATGAAAGCCTTTCAATTGTTGTTTCAGGTGTGTCTGGCATCTTGGCCATGAGTGCCTTGGCAACACCTTTTAAATTTTGTCCCCTTCAAGGACAGCAGACTTAACTCTTGCTTTGACCTTGCAGTCAATCTCTTTAATTTCAGCAATTGCTGAGTTGAGATCCTTCAAAAGCTTCTCTAATTTTCTCATTGATTTTTTACTAACCTTTTAATATGTTTTTATAGCTTTTGCCCCAATAAATTCTGCATTATTTTGATACTGTTGCCTCTTTGTTTATTCCTTTTTTTCCCATTTACTACATTATTCCATCTTTTTACACATTGTGTATATGTTTTACGCTCATCTCAATATGTGTTGTTTGCTTTGTGCTGGCATTGTTTCCTTAATTATCATATTATTTTTGGCGCTTTTCACAGCCCTTTGTGAAAATATTAACAATAATTTAGTGATCAGCTGAATTTGAATTAGAAAATTTTAGGTTAACTGTTTTTAGGTAAAGTTGTTACTGATCCAAATTTTAAATCTTAATGATAAACTTTAAGCCAATCAGGAGCCAAGTGATAAAGTGATTGTTATGACATAAAGGGTCATTCAAAAATTCTTTGATGCATGTGCGCTAATTAATATGATTGGCTGGATCTTTTGCTATTGTACGCCATTGCCGCTGATGCAAGTTGTTGGTGGACTAGTGACCAATCAGCTGCTGGGTTAGCACTAGTCCATCAACAACTTGCCACAGCAGCAATGGCGTACAATAGCAAAAGATCCAGCCAATCATATTAATTAGTGCACATGCATCAAAGAATTATTGAATGACCCTTTATGTCATAACAATCACTTTATCACTTGGCTCCTGATTGGCTTAAATTTTATCATCAAGAGTTAAAATTTGGATCAGTAACAACTTTATCTAAAAACAGTTAACCTAAAATTTCTAATTCAAATTCAGCTGATCACCAAATTATTATTAAAATTTTCACAAGGGGCTGTGTTTGGGTACTAAAAATAACTGTGTTCTGGATCTAGATACATGGCATATTAAATATATGATTTTGTTGAAATAAGCTGAATATAAAAAATAAAACCAACTATAAACAAAGATAACATGAACAATTGAAATTCAAAATTAAGATAATATAAATAGAAAGGGTTTGGCAACAGGGGGTTTATTGGGGCAGGGAAGAGTGATGCCTAGTAGGCAGAATAGCGCAGGAAGGAAGACGTTGAGGAAGTGCTGGCCTGGGGGGTTTGGGATTGGGTGGGTGGGGCTGGAAGGTGGGGGATGATGGTGGCAGGGGTAGGGGTAGGAGGATTATGTGTGATGGCCGTCATATAATGCTTTTCATATTCCTTGTCTGTCATTGGCTGGATGGGCTGGTAGGTGGCAGTGGCACAAGGTGGGAGGCGCTTGTCCTTCTGTGATTGGTTGCCCATGTTCACATGGAAGACAATTTGCGCAAACAAGTCAGCCACCATTTGGCAGCCAAAGAGAAAATTGTGGTCAAGGACCCCAAGATAGAGGTCATTGAAAGCCTGGGGCAGCGCTCCTGGAGTGTATCTCTAATATTAAAGAACACAACATCAGCCAGATGGATGTCAGCGTGACCAGCTGGGTACACAGAGGCCTGGTGTCCATGTTCCTTGATGGCCTCAAGGGCGGTGGAGCTACCCTCCATCTGATGGCTCAAGAAAACCTGATGCTTTGAATTTGAGCCATCCCAGGAGTTGAGTAATCCACCAAGGATGTGACTGTACTTGTAGCTATTGGTAAAATCTGGGTTTGTCTGATAGTAGACAAAACCCTTGGCTGAAACAGCCAGAAATGCACCAATGAATGTCCCCTTCTTGACCTTCTTCCTTCTATTCCTGGCGGCGGCTTTTCCTTTCTCACCAAAATTGTCAAACACAATCAATAACCTGTAATAGGAGATAAACATGAATTCATCTGATAGACTAGCCATGCATTGGACCAGGGTTGATTCAATGTCTAGATCATACAGGGAATCCTCAGCGCCATCCCATTGGTTGCTGGAGAAAATTGGTAAGAACCTGTATGGAAGTCACCTTTCTGTGCATCCAGAGCTGCACCATGCGCTCAGAGACCCATATGTTATGGTGTGCAAGCTGTTTGCGGACCTGGGTTAGGGGAGCTTGGGGTCCTGCTGGAGGAGGTCAAGCATTATTGGGTATGCCTCATTGGTTTGGGACTTGGGTGGTGATGATTTGTTGTTTGGGGCGCTGGGCCACGGTAACTAAAGCCTGATTGGCTGTAGGGGGACAGGTTGGCTAGAGGCAGGAAGTTGTTCCAAATCAAGGTTGCCATCCCAATTGGTTGCTTGACAGGCAGCTTGTGTGGGGGTGGGTACAGGAGCAGGGGCAGAGCTAGACGCCAAGTGACTCTCAAATAAGTCAAAGCCATATGGGTTGGGGTCAGTAACAGGTCAGCTTCCTTGTTACCCGCCTCAAAGGCTTGGGTATAAACAGGTGCCTCCATGCCCTGAGTCTCACGTCCATTGAAGCTGGCTTGGCTGCTGGCGCTGTTGAAGATGTTGCTGTTGAAAACTATATTGAAAAAAAACCTAGTATAAAGTCATTAAAAGTAGAAATTTTAAAATTTAATGATTTATTTTTATTGAAATCTTGAGTCCATATTTGGAAGGTTCTCAAAACCATTTACACAAATAAGGAGCCATGAAAATGAATAAAATGCCTCAGTTCCTAAATTGGATAGCTGTTGATTGGCTGTTAAGTTGATAGTTTTCTATTTTAGGCTGCTCATACTACACATCTTGTGGGAGTTCATTTTGTTCTGTGCTTGTGGAATCTTGCTTCTAGATTGCTCAAACTTTGTTTCATTTAGTCCTTCTGTTGGTGACTCATATGAATCCTGATTGGATTATAATATACTCTAGAACAGCATCCATTCATCTCACTTGTTGCATCAGTTCATTTCATTTGTGGTTTGAACTACACTGCTTGATGTTTGATATAATTTTGTATAATGGGCTAGTGAAATTTTGTTTTTTGCTTGACAGTTCATTTATTAACTTAAATTTTATAAATTGATTGAATCCTGAATCTTGCGCGGCTTGGATTTTGTTCAGATCTGAAATCATTTTGTTTAAATCTTAAGTATTTTTTGTTGTTGCCATAGCTTTTAAAACTACTGTATGGAGGTAAGGTTTGTCAAAAAAGGGTGGGGCATCACCTGTATCTATCTGGTGGATAACCCCCTTAGCTAGACTATAGTTGTTGGGTCCAGAGGCATTGATATCTTTAAACTAGTCTAGTAGTTCTAGAACATCTTTTTGTTGAATGGGTGACAGCTGAGGGAAGTCTGCGGCGGTGAACAGGGAGAGAACCTGAGGGTCTCCTTCAGGCAAGTTGAAATCATTAAACGTTCCAAAGGGGTATAGGGACACCACTTGCTCCAAACCTAATATGCAACCATGTCCAACAACTTGGCCCTTGGGCAACCTCCATAATTAACTCATACAGAATGGAACATCCTCCATGTTGATAATTTCAAAAATTGTTTTGCTTTATCTTTTATAATTTTAATTAAAAGCTCAAAATAAAAATCAAACATTGCTTCTATTATCATTGTCAGCTATTTAATCAAGAAAAAATAATCTTTAATATTGAAAATAAGAAAAATATTTTTGAGAATTGTCAACATGGAGGATGTTCCATTCTATATGAGTTAGTTCTGGAGGTTGCCGGCCCTTGGTCACCTGCATAGGTAGGGCAGTCAGGTTAGCCAACAACAGCTGCACAGGCTCTTTATGAGTCTGGTCCAAAATCCAATGGCATAACCTAGGCTCCCTACAGCTTAAGGAATCAGGTGAATATAGCTCCAGAAATAATTTTTTGGGTAATTCATGGGATATCTAGGAGTCTATAGTCACCTGCAAGCCAGGAGGGATGGTGATAGCTGCAGAGCCAAGAAGAGGCACACCTTCCTCAGCCGGAAAGGAAGGAGGAGGGGACTGCATATTGGAAGAATGAGTCCTCTACTTGAGCGAGAAGATACCTGTGGGGTACTCAAGCACACAAGTCTTAAGGCATTTACCCGGGAGACGTGGGGGTTCTTCAAAGATTAGAGGGATCTCATACCCTAAGAGCAAAAGGTACCCATATCAAAGTTTCACAATTCCATTGTACTCTCAAAGGAATTGTGTACCAACCAGGAGATTGTAGCTTTTGTTTTCTAAGATGACAGCAGGGGACGCAATAAGAAGCTTACCAAACCTCATTGGCAGAGCAGAGTAGGCACCAATGGCTTGGGTTTGAGCCATGCCAGCAGTACCATATGATTGAGTGTAGTTGAGGTCAGGGGCCAGCTTAAGCTTCTTCATTAGCTTCAAAAATACCACATTGACTGGAGAGCCTGTGTCCAGGATAGCCTTGATTTTAACCTTTTGGATTGATACTTCCACACAGGTAGTATCTTTCCCAAAGGGGGGCAAGACAGCAAGAACGTCTTGAGCAGCTTCCAATTATTTCTCTCATTTGGCCAACATGCATTGTAATTCAGGAATTTCTTTATACACAGTCTGCAAGGGGAGAGATACGGTCACATTCTGAAAGAGAGCCTCTGCTAGTTCAGCAGCCTCTTCAAAGGAATCTACCAAGACAGGGGGATAATGGGCCTGTGATAAGTAAGGACGAGTCACTATGGCCTTAGCTTTGCTCAAAGTTGGGTGAGTTGTAGTTGTAGTTTTTCCTGAACACAGCTTTTAAGGGATGGAAACTGTCTCCAGGACTGCCAGCACAGAGTAACCATACCCATCAGACTCATCACAGCCAGAGACTTTGGGTTCAGAATCACTGGAAATATTGTGGAACAGGTGAAGGATAGTTGGGCCAGCTGAGGGGGAAGATTCCTTGTCAGACAGGGAATCAGGAGGAGACGGGGGAGATTGGTCAGCAGAGAGTGTCTCTGCCTCTAAGCTGACCTCTCTTTTCCCGCCTGCTCCTTTGGGTTGCAACCCTTTATCCAAGGGTTAGTTCAGGTACATGATTGGTGTCTTATTTGATCACAGTTATGACACCCTTGTCTTTTAGACTTCCCGCTTGAGCCTAAAGTCATAATGCGCAGAGTATGGGAGGTAGTTCCTGCATTGCTGGCCTTATTTTTCCACACCACGGTAACCCCATGGGTCAAGTGCATGTCTTGCAAGAGGGTCATGATACTTTTCATTGAAGTAAGGGAAGCTTTATGGGCCTTAAAGTGCAGACATAGGAGTTGGTTCACCTTTAAAGTGTTTGAGCACACTGTGTAAGCTTCCCAGGGAGTTAACTGATAACTGGTGATCAACTGTTGTCCTTCAATGTAGAAACAATTGGCAAATTCAGTCAGAGTCTCCTTGGGCTTAAAGGCAATGTACATGAACGCATCCTTCTTGACTTCCAAGCTAAAATCTCCTCCAAATTCCTCAATTAAGAGTTGCTTCATGTCCTCCCAAGTGACAATCAAAGGGAGTTTGGGGACCACAACTTCTTGGCACGTGGGATGAAGAAAGATAAGAATATGCTTCTTCTTAAGTTCATTGGTGGCCCTATGCATTACAGTCTCATAAATTGTCAGGAAGGCAGTAATGGTAGAGGGTTTAAGGTCAAATATCTGTTTGAATGAAGGCTTATAATTAGGGTCAATGGGTGATGAGGTGTATTGGCTGTTGTCACCTGGGTTGAGGACGTTAATGTGGGGATTGCCCTCAAACTCAGATTCAGCAGCAGGTTGCCTAGCCCAGAGGAGTCAAAAGCTTTCCTCTAGGGTATCCAAGGTAGAGCTGTTCTGTCCACTAATATCTCTAGCAGTGGCGGCAGCAACTCCAAATTTGTCAATCTTAATTTGTTGCACCAATAAAGTGCCAGCAATCCCATTGAGGTGGATGATCAGGGAAGTGGTCTTAGTAACCAAAGGGATAACCTGTCCATCCATTGTCTTTATCAAGCGGGAGAGGTTTTGTACCTCGTGTTCCAGTGCGTCCTGCCTATCAGCAACATCATTTGTTACTTCTGCTAGCTGATCCAAGGCAAGAGTGCAGTTGACCCGGGGTTAGCCTTCCAAGCCAGGGCAACAACCATAATTGCCATGAGCGGGAACACTAGTGACCTCAGTTTCTTCTTCACCTTCAGACTCAGATGACAAATCATTAGGATTAGAGAGGTTTTGTCTCAAATACTCAATTTCTCCTTGCAATGTAGCTACTTGGTTGGTGGGCAAGGCAATGCAAGGATCAGACATAGGGTTTACTGGAGGAGGTTCTGAACAGGAAATTGACGTTGAAAAGTAGCTTTGAGCTCAGCTATGGCTTCCCATACCTGGGCTTCAAAGTCAGACGGGACCTCAACAGGAGGAGCAGGAGGAGTCACCTCAATGGACGCTACTCTATCATCCACATAATTATGTACTTGATACAGAGTGTTGCCCAATGCAGCCTTATCCAGTCTGTATTGGTATTGTAGGTGGCGGCCCCAGGTATCAACATGAGTCCCAACCAATTTGAGCTGAGAATTAATATGTTCTCAAAATTGGTTAAGTTTGATAACCAGAGTCTCAAAGTCCTGGCAATGCTTTAGCAGAGAGGCCTCAATTTGACCACGCCATTTTGCTTGATGCTCACCCAATTTTTACAGTTGATCCTTTATACCCAGGAAGCAAGGAGTGAAGGGAATTCAGTGATGAGGTTAGGTATTTCTGGGAGGCCAGCAATTCACACTGGTTATCCAAAATACACACAAAGAGGCTATGGGACCATTCTTGATATGCACTATATTTTGAGCATAGTTGTTTGAGACAGCGGTGGCTACAGCATTTAGAAGCTGGTTCTGGGATCCTAATTCAAGTTGATGGTGAACCAGGGCGGGTTGGATAAACTGGTTGACTAACACGCCAATTGTATCCATGGACTCCATCAGCGCGGGGGAGACCAAAGTCCAAGAGGAAGGAGTACAGGTCTTTAGAAGCGTATCCAGGATGGAGACCAGGGATAGTGTGCATTGCCATAGTGCCAGAGTGGAGTAGGGAGTAGGCAGCAGCACAAGCTCTCTTGTAGTCAAGAGAGAAAGCTGGAAGGGGGCTTACGCGGGCCTAGGGGACAGAACCAATACCATGGGAGTTGAGGGGGCATTGGTGATGTCTTCTTCTAGAGGAGGACTAGAAACTTAAGTTTGCTTGGGTACTTCAGAAAAAAAGGGAGAAGGATCACAGAAAGCATGTGGGAACAGGGAAACCAAGGGGCTTGCAGCCCCTGTAGTGAGCACTATTTTGTTGTGTTTGGCTCCTGGGGACAACATCCGGGAGAACACGGCAGGAAATCTTTATAACAAAAGATTTGAGGTTTAAAGCTAGCCTTGGGTTAGCCTTCAGGGCAAAATTAAGGGCACATACCTTAATTTCCTGGAATACAAGATGTGAAAGTCCTTTTGGTAAAAAGAAAAGGAAAATGAATTGAAGAATACTAAAGCCAATGCAAATGTGGATAAACTTGTCTTTATTGAGAGAAATGATTCTACTTAAATAGTAGACAAGGGTTGATGATCACTCATTAGGAAGACAGAGTGACTGAGGGGGTCACGTTGGGATGAGGTCATACCAGGATCAGTCAAGGGCAGGTATGGTAATCCAGAATGGGAGGATATTGAACCAGAACCAATTGCAGAAGGTGAGGAATTCCCAAAATTGAAAGCAAAACCAACCAAATCTTTGCATATATTGTTATTTGAAGGACATATCAAAATAGCATTAATGGCGCAATTTCCAACACACAGCTTGAAGGGTAGTTGCATGCAAATGAGTAGTACTGATTTAGGTGGGGTATTGCTCTTTGCAAATTTATCACATACTTTGCATTATTCTAGAACTTCCTGGACATCCTGGTATAGGGTTGGCCACCATGTTTTGTGTTTAATGGATTTGTGTGAGGTTGCGGCTTTTGGTATGTCCTAGGTCTCTTTGATAAAGTAGGATGGTGTCTACCTGCTGATGTGTAGGGATGTAAGGTATGATGGTACCATCAGTCATTGTGTGGTGTAAGGTCCCATACACATTGGAAAATAGATTTTTGTTCTTGATAACTGTCTCCTTTATAATGTCAGTGTTGCCAGGAGGGAAACCTTTGTCCTTTGTTTGGAGTACCAGGAGAGGCCATTCTGGGTTGAGCCCATTCTTGCCTCTTGTAGCTCTAACGTAAAGGCGTAAGAGTGCATCTGCCATGGCAAGTTCTGTACCATGTTTTAATGCATGATCATGTTGAACCTTTCCAGGAGTTCCATCCGTTGTGCTTGTTGACAAAAGAGGCTTTCCTGGCTTTAAAATATATGAGTAATTTGTGGTCAATCAGGGCTATGAATTCCTCTTATTGCTCCAAGTAACAGCACCATTTGACCAAACAATGTATAATGGCCAGTAATTCTTTATCATGTATAGGGTATCAACACTTGCTGTCTGTCAGTTTGCGTGATTTTTAGTGTTGAGTTTATTCTTCTGGGAAGTATAATAAACAAAATAAAGGGGAAGATTTAAGAAGAGAATGATACTTTATTGAATATGAATATAGAATATTATATAGTATCATGACAAGCCACATGTTGTCCATGTACGTCATGAAGATCATGGGGCTTATCTGAGTAATGTTCCTCTTGAGTCACAAGGCTTAATCAAGCTGTGTTCCATTTAGGACCTGGATTGAGTGATCCCTGTCATGGATGGTTAACTGATAATGGTGCCACCAGCTTATTGACTGGGCAGTGAACCACTCAGTGAGCCGCTCAGTGGTTTACTTGGGGTGTTAATTCCCCCAAGAAGGAGTAATTGAAGATGTTGCGACATCTCCCCCTGGGGTGCTGGAAGATGGAGCCTTGGGAACCTTCTTGAGAGTATCTGGTATGTGGGCTTGGTATTAATCCAGTTTGGCGCTGAGTATGGGGAGCCTTGAATTTTGTTGGGCTGTTCTTGCCTTACACAAACAGAGTCGGTTGTGATGCATACATTTCAGTTCAGTTCAAGCTCCAATCGCTTTGATGAGGTAGGTGTTATTGGGCTTGACTTCCATGACAATGCCTGGTCCGCGTAACCCTGGGTCTAGTTTGTGTTGGTTATTATTGACAACCCAGATCTTGTATCCAACTTGGAGCCTTTCTTGTTGCAATGGGATAGCTTCCCGCTGAACCCTTTGTTGTTCCATTACTTCTTGGTCCTTTCTGGCTTTTAGTACTTTTGGTTCATTACTGTCTGGTATCTTCTTTGGAAGTGGCAGTTGTGGTCCTGTGGTTGTACTGACAAGTGAGGGCTTCTGACCATAGACAAGTTCATAAGGGCTTTTTCCCGTATTACAGTTGACTTGTGTTCTGCAGACCATAAGGGCAGTTGGTAGCATATTGACCCAGGCTTTTGGATTGTTGGCAGATAACTTACTGAGGGCTTCCACTAGAGAGCTGTTTAGTTGTTCTACATGTCCATTTGCTTGTGGGTGATATGGGCTGGCTGTGACATGTTCTATTCCATTTTTGGCAAGATAGATGTTGGTGTCAATAGCTTTGAGTTCAGTGCCTCTATCTGTGATTAAGAGGTCAGGCTTTCTGAACTTTACTATGATCTCTTTGCCAATGAATTGTCTCACGTCATTGCCTTTGTGCTCTTTTATGGCTTATGCTATGGGCCATCTGGTTGCATAGTTTATTGCTGTAATGATGTACTTCTTGCCTTTGCTTTCACCGGGCATAGGTACCGCAATATCCAACAACCATACCTTGAAGGGTTTTGTGATAGATACAGGTACTACTGACTTGGGTGGAGCTTTGGTTCAGGCGTACTTCTCACAGAACTCACATTGTTCCAGTACCTCTCTGATATCATCTAGCATTTTGGGCCACCAGTAGCAAGTCTTGAGATATTCATGCAAGTTTCTGCTATGGGTGTATCCCAAGTCTCTGTGATATCAGAGGATTGTGTCAATCTTTTGTGTTGATGGGACGTAGGGTACAGTGTCACCATTTGGAAGTATTTGGTGAAGGGTACCATATACGTTTTTGAACAGATGTTTGTTCTTGAGGACTTTCTCTTGGATGTCCATTGGTGTGCCTGGTGGGAACCCTTTCTGGAGATTTCCCATGATTAATATGGGCCATTCAGGGTCGCCATCAGTGCAGAGGATGTGTTTATTGTATAGCCTTGATAGGGTGTCTGCAGTAAGCATCTCCCTGCCTGGATTGTATTCAATTTGCATGGGGTATCTCTGTATGAGACTCATCCATTTGTCTTGTCTTCTTGACAGGTGTTGTTGTGTTTTAAAGATTATCAGCAACTTGTGGTTGGTGAGTACTTTGAAAGTCTGGGCTCCTTCCAGATAGCATTGCCATTTCATGAGGCAGTGTATAATGGCAACCAATTCCTTATTGTGTATGGGGTATCTTTGTTTGCCGTCTGATAGCTTCCTTGATTCATATGCCACAGGAAGGAAGTCCTTTTGGGCCGTTTGTATACGGAGGACTCCTCCTATGGCATAATCAGAGGTGTCGGTTTCTAGCTCATAGATACCCTCACGGTTTGGGTATTGTAAGATGGGAGCAGTAACCATTTGTTCCTTCAGCTGGCGGAAGTGGTGGTCTTGTAAGGGTGTCCATACAAATTTGGTTATTTTCCCAGTGATGGCTGATAAGGGAGCTGTTAGGGCGCCCCAGTCAGGGATGAACCTGCGTACATACACTATCATTCCAAGGAAAGTGCAGAGTTTGCTCTTATTTCTTGGGGCTGGCATCTCAGTTATAGTGCGTAGTTTGTCTGGATCTGGTTTGATACCATCCTTGTTGATGATATGGCCAAGAAAGAGGAGTTTGGTTGAGAAGAACTCACATTTGGACAGTTTGGCAATTAGTTGGTTTTCTTGCAGGGTACAGAGGACTGCGCAGACGTCTTCCCAGTGTTGTTGTAGGTTGGTACTATAGATGATGATGTTGTCCAGATAGATGATTGATTTTTTCCCAATGTGTTCCTTGAATACTTCATTCATGAAGGTTATAAAGGTACTAGGAGCGTTTGTCATGCTGAAATTGAGGACAACACATTCAAAGAATCTGTATTTAGTTCAAAATGCAGTCTTTGGGATGTCTTCAGGTTTCACACAAATTTGGTGGTATCCTGCTATCAAATCAATTTTTGTGAAGATTTGGGACCCCCCCAGGGCATCAAAAAGGTCATTGATTAGGGTCAGGGGATACATGTTTTTTATTTGACCTTGTTGAGGGCCCTGTAGTCTGTGACCAGGAAGAGGCATCCATCTTTCTTTGCCACAAAGAAGACAGCGGCACCAAAGGGTGATTTTGAGGGTCTGATGAGGCCTTTATTGAGTGCTTCATCAAGGTAAGCTTTCAGGGTGTTGTCTTCTTGTGGCGTGAGGCAGTAGATGGGTTGTGCTTTAGATACACTACCTTTTAGGTTGATCTCTTGTTATATACCCCAGTCAGGGGGCAACCCAGGTAGTGATTCTTGGAATACAGAGGGAAATCATTGACTAGCTGGTCTCTAATTGGGTTCTGTTAGTGTTGAGTTTCTGTGTTTTGAAGTGGATGACTTCACACGTACATGTGCTCCAATTGATTTTGCTGATGTCAGTTTCTTTCTCTGTTTCCATGATCTTTGTAAATATGTGGTCCCTCATGAGGGTGTCAAGATGTGTTGGGTAAACATGATGGTGGACTTCTCCTTGCTGGATGGTGAGGGTGGCACTGTCCCAGTTGATGTGAGGCTTTGTCTTTTGCATCCAATCTAATCCAAGTATGATATTGTATTTGGGGATTGGGATGATGGGGCCGCTAATTGTTGTTTGTACGTCTCCAATTTGGGCTTGGAAAGGTTTTGTCTTATGGGTAACTGGTGTGCTGTGGTTGTCCGCCATGATGACTTTCTTGATGCTACTTTGAATGGTAGGTAACTTCATGAGGTCTGCAAAATTCTTGTTAATGAGTGATTGGTTGGCTCCAGTGTCAAATAGTGCTGTGCCCTGGTATCTGTAAAAACAGAAAGGATAGGTAAGGAGTTTATTTCCAGTTTGGGCAGCAAACAGTAGAGGATTGCTGGAGGGACCTGGATCATGATGATTGAGTCCATATCCTGTTCTCTGTACAAGTCTTGTGAAGAGGGGGGAGGGCGGCTTGCCTAAGCACTCCCCTGAGCTTTTCCTTCCTTGTTGGTATCTTTGGGGCTTGCCTGGTTGACTTGTGCAGTGTGATTCCCGGTTCAAGGATGGGTACTGTTGGCTCAGTTGTTTTGCTTATTGGGGAGAAGCTCTCTCTTAGCTGCAGGGTTTTCCTTGCGCTTTTTGGTGGCATGTAGATTGTCAGACTTCTGAGCTGTGTGTTTTCCTTCTAGTAATACGTCCTTGAGGTTCTTGCAGCGGTTCATGTTAAACTGACGTCTAATGTGTGTGGGAAGGCCATTGTAGAAGTCCAGACGTGGCCCAGGTTCATCAAAGTTGATGGTATTGGGTGCATGGTTGCATAGTCCTTCATATGCAGCAATGTATTCTTTGATGGTTCCTGTCATTTTGAAGGTTCAAAGCTCGGTCATAATCACCATGTCTGAGTCCTTCATGGAGAACTTTTTGAGGAATACGGCCTTGAACACTTCCCAATTTTAATTCTGGCCAGGGTGTTAGGCTAGCCATTTGGTTATAAAACGTGAAGCAGTCCCTGTGACTCAGAGGGCAATCTCACTGACCCAGAGTCTTCAGGGATACTCCACTTGTTCAAACTTGCTCTCGGTGCTGTTGATCCAGAGAGAAGCGTTCTCACAGTGTAGTCCTGCAAAGGCACCAATCTCAGTGGTACGTAAGCGTTGAAACACGATATTGGGTATCTCGAGTTGCGTAGGCGCTGTTGTGGTTGGCATGGTGGGGAACAGTCTGCGGGCTTTGAGAGTATTGTACTGGTCAATGGGTACAAGGACGTTATTGTAGATGACAAGGCCTGGGGGAACATCTTGTCCTACTTTTTAATCTCTCCAGCTGTTAGGGAGTGACATTATTTGGGTTCTTTTCTTGGGAGGAATTTTTCCTTTGAGTTGGGTAGGTATGGATAACCTTCCTGTGCTACCACTGTCAAGTTTATACTTCTGGGAAGTATAATAAACAAAATAAAGGGGAAGATTTAAGAAGAGAATGATACTTTATTGAATATGAATATAGAATATTATATAGTATCATGACAAGCCACATGTTGTCCATGTACGTCATGAAGATCATGGGGCTTATCTGACTAATGTTCCTCTTGAGTCACAAGGCTTAATCAAGCTGTGTTCCATTTAGGACCTGGATTGAGTGATCCCTGTCATGGATGGTTAACTGATAATGGTGCTACCAGCTTATTGACTGGGCAGTGAACCACTCAGTGAGCCGCTCAGTGGTTTACTTGGGGAGTTAATTCCCCAATAAGGAGTAATTGAAGATGTTGCAACAGTAGGCCACAGGCAGGAAGTTGCCATTGCTATTCTCAATGTGTAATACTCCTCCAATGGATGCATTGGAGGCGGTTGTTTCCATTGATACTCCCCATTGTGTTTAGGGTATTGTAGCATAGGCGTAGTAGTGAGTTTTTCCTTATGACGTCTGAAGCAAAGGTCATATTGGGAGGTCCATAAAAATTTGGATTTGGTGCCAGTTGTGGCAGCCAGCAGTGCAGTCAGGACGCCACAGTTGGGGATGAACCACCACACTAAGGCAACCATTCCCAGGAATGTGAAGAGTTCTGACTTGCCTTTGGGAGGTGGCATCTTACAGATAGCTTGAATTTTCTGGTTATCAGGTTTAATGCCATCCTTTGAGACTATGTGTCCCAGGAAGGGAAGCTGTTTGTGGAAGAATTGGCATTTGGATGGTTTGTCTAGTGTTTGTGTTGTGCCAGGGTTGCAAACACTGCTTCCAGGTCCTTGTTATGTTGTTCTACCAAAGGGCTGTAGATAATGATATTGTCCAGGTATACTAGGGCATGTTTGCTAATATGGGGCGCAAACACCTCATTCATGAAAGTCACAAAGTTTGAAGGCGTGTTTTTCATTCCAAAATTGAGCACCACAAACTCTTATGATCTGTACTTAGTGCAGAATTCTGTTTTGGGTATATCTTTGTTGTGAATCCTGCTATTCACTGTATTTCAATTTTGCCTTTGGTGGGCCATTTCAAACACAAATCTCTTGCTTTTGCTTTTGCCTCTCAAAATGAGTCAATGACTGGATTGGGAAATACAATTGTTCAGGTTCTTGACCCTGCGCAACTCACTTGCCCCACTCATGCTTGTGGTGAGTGATCCTACCATCCTGGTAGTGTTTTGTGGTACCGCCAACCACTATATATTCCATTTCCCTATTCACCAATAAAATTAAGTTCTATTCACATTTTTTTCTTTGTGTCTTCTGTACTTCTGCGCCTCTCTCTAGCCACAACTAGTAGAGATTATTCATCCAGGGCCGCAAGGTAAACACATAGCCTTCCCTGTCATCTAACCAAGACTTAGTACAAATCAAATCCTAAGGTTAGGATTTCCTGTTGTGTGTCTGTGCTGCGCCTCAGAACACAACAAAAATGGTGCTTACTACAGGGGCTGTAAGCCCCTTGGTTATCCCTTTTGCGTCCATGTTTTCAGGTCCTTTGCCTCCGCCTATACAAGAGCCAACTTCACCTGAAATTACTAGTCCTCCTATTGAGGAAGATATTGCCAACCTGCCTATTGTCCCAACTGTACTGAACCTCGGGAATGGTCCCTGCATAGTTGTTTACCCCATAGGTACCCCTGACTTAGAACAAGTCATTTTGGTAGCCCTTGGGATAGCCCGTGAAGGAGCCATCCCTTGCCTTCAGCTGCAGTTCAGTCGAGCAGAATACTACAAATTATTTGTGGCCCCTCAATTTCCACAACATCTCCTCTCAGCGGCTGGCTCTGCCAAGCACTTACTATTGTCCTTTGTGCAGCCTGCCTTGGCCTAACATCAAATAGTGTTGGGGCTCTACGTCCAGGAAACTTGTCTCTACAAGCAGCAGTTACTCATCACTGGGATCAGTTTGCTGCCTACCAACAGTGGATTCATTCCCTGTTTTCCTTGATATCTAACAATCAGCGCAACTCTGTTACCTCCCAGACCTGTTTGGTTAATTCTATCAAACAAATGCGCCAGTCCATCCCTGAATTTGTGAGAGAGAGTCTACACAAGTTTCATAAGCTAGAACAACCCTGGCAAACTCAACTAGATTCCACCTTAAACGCTTATCTCACTGACTTCAAACAACTCATGCAACAGCTCAATGCATTCAGAACGTATTCCTTTGATCAACTACAGCAGGTAGAGGTCTTTGCTATTAATGGCCTTAATGAACTCAGTGCTGTGTTTGATCAAGAGAGAGCTACCACCGCTGCTGCTATAGCCAAACTCCAGAGTCAAGTGAATGAATTAGCTACGCCCAAGCCAGATGTTCCGCCCTCTCCCCCTTTTGATTATTTGGCAGATTGAGAGCAAAGAATATGGGATGCTATTTGAGAGCTACGTATGACTACTTGCAGTCAAGGACGTCCTGCTGAGGCTCCTCAACCTGACCCACAGGTGCTTGAACTGACTGCTCAAGTTGCGGAGCTACAACAAGAACTTGCCGCCCTACGTGAAATGATAGCAACTGCTGCTAGCCCAGTTGGGGTTGTTGATGAAGATGGTTGCTGCCCTGGCTTACCAGGAGCTCCTCAAATGCAATGCACTAGGAAACTAATTGCCCTAGCTAATGAGGTGGACCAATTGAAGCAGGACCATACTGAACTGGATAGGGACATACAAGAGATGAATGACATGATTGAATATGTGAACAATAGGTTCGCCCCTTGCCTCTCAGTGGGGCCATCCCTTATTTCTAGACTGGCTGAGCTCTCCACAATAGTGATCACCCAAGGTCAACGCCTAGATGTTACTGCAAAACAGACCGCTCAAGCTTTTGACATGGGTGCCCATGCTGTTGAGACCCTGGCTACCCTTGAAGAAAGTGTTTGTCAGCTATGGCTAGACAGTCCCCCTCTGAATCTGAGGCAGAGTTTTCCCCGCCTATAAACATACTTGATAGCAACAATGGTGGCCCAACTCCTGAAGCACACTTCAAGCCTACCTTTAAGAAAGTCTTTGATCCCAAAACCTCAACCATTGCAGCTTTCCTAACTATCTACAAAACTGCCACAAGACAAGCTTCAGACAAAGTTAAGAAAGAACATATTCTGACCTGTCTACATCCAACTTGCCAGGAGGAGGTGGTGCCTGAGCTGCCCTCCATTGAGACATGGGAAGATATGAAGCAGCTTTTGATTGACAAGTTTGGTGGTGACCTTAGCCTGGAAGTAAAGAAGGACGCCTATATTCATATTGCTTTCAAGCCTAAAAAGACCTTAGCTGAGTTTGCAGAAAGATTCTACATGGAAGGATAACAACTGATAACAAGCAGACAGTTGACAGCCCATGAAGCTTATATGGCTTGCGCTCAAGCCCTCAAAGTTAACCAGCTTCTGTGTCTTCACTTCAAAGCCCATAAAGCTATGCTTTCCTTTATGAAGAGCATAAAGACGCTGTTGCAGGATATGCACCTTACCCATTCTGGAGCAGTTGTTAGGGAAGGTTGAGCTACTTCTAACTCTGGTTCTTCTTCCTGTGGTCCTTACATTCTTACCATGAACTTGCAAAATCCTCCTCAACGCCAAGGTTGCCACAACTGTGGTCAGATAGGTCATCATTCTTGAGTTTGCACCAACCCACAGGTTGAAGGAGCTGATCCAAAAGAGCAAGCGGGAAAATAACAGTCAACCTAGAGGCAGAGACGCTCTTGGTTGACAATTCTTCCCAGTCTCTTACAATCCCTCCCTCTATATCTGACGCTGAGCCTGCTGATAATGAGGCTCCTCCTATCCTCCTCTTGTTTCACAATATCTCTGACAACTCTGACCTGTATGACTCTGATGCTGACAACGCCAATGCATATGGGTATTCTGTTCTGGCTGTTCCTGAAACCATTACAGTCCCCTATAAATTAAGCTCAGGAAAGACTACAACTACCACTAAGCCTTTGCCTGAAGCCAAAGAAATTGTCTCTTGCCCTTACCTCACTCAGGCTAAGATGTCCCCTGTGCTAGTGTAGTCAGTCAGAAGAAGCTACTGAGGTTGCTGACGCTGTCTTCAAGAATGTGTCTGTTTTGCTCCCTATCCAGACTGTTTATAAGGAGTTCCCAGGATTAAGATCATGATTAAGAAGTGGGATAAGGAACTAGCAGAGGCTCAAGATATCTTGGCTGTCCTTCCACCCTTTGGTTGCACTACCACTTGAGTGGAGATATCCATTCAAAAAGTGAAGATCAAGGCTGTTCTAGACACTGGCTTGCCAGTCAACTTTGGACCCTTAAGCTAGTGGGAAACTCAAACTTGCCCCTGACCTTAATTATCACCAGTCATATGGCACAGCTGGACTGTCTATGACCCGCGCCATAGGGGCGTACTCTGCCCTACCCATGCAGTTTGGCAATCTTCTCCTAGCTGCACCAACAGTTGTCCTGGAAAACAAGAGTTATGATCTCTTAGTTGGCACCCAGTTCCTTAGGGAATATAATGGTATAATTAACTTAAAAGATGGTTACCTCTTGATTCTGGGATATGAAGTCCCTCTGATCTTTGAAGAGCCGGTTAAAGTTCTGTGGAAACAGTTCAAGGCATGTGCTTTAGAATATCCCACTGGGGTTTTCAACCTCAAATATTGCACCCACTCCTCAAAAATGAAATGTCTACCCATGGCTTGTCCTGCGTCTGAAGGGATCCCTCTCCTAGCCACGTCTGCTGTCACCATCCCACCTGGTTTCCAGGCCATCCTAGACTCCCATATATCATAAAAACTACCTGAACAGACCTTCTTGGAGTTGTACTCCCCCCTTGCTAGGATACAACAAACCTTATCTCTGTCCTGGAATCCCAGATGTCTCCCATAAGGACCCTGTTCAATTGTTGGTAGCCAATCTGACTGCTCTCCCCATTACTGTGTCTAGGGGTCAGGTTGTTGGATATGGCAAGTTGTTGAGCGCTCCTGATGTCCTATCTCTTCATCCCTTTGGCACGTTCCAAGACTTTAACCTACCTGAGGATGAGCCCCAAGTCCTATCCTTGTTCACTGCACAAGAATTTCCACAGTTGTCCCCAGCTCAACATAAAGAGGTGCTAGACTTGCTAGACCAATTTTCTGACATCTTTGCTAAGGGCACTACCAACTATGGGTTAGCCAAAGGCGTTATCCATCAGATTGACACTGGCAACGCTCCTCCCTTCTGTGATAAACCATATTGCCACAGCCGTGTAGAGGACGCCCAGGTATCTAAAGAGCTCAAACAACTTTTTAGATGCTGGGCTGCTGGCACCTTCCCAAAGTCCTTGGGTGTCCCTGCTACTCATCTTAAAGAAGAAATATGGGGGTCATCATATTGTGATGGACTATTGCTGATTGAACTCTTTGACCAAGAAGGACTTGTACCCCTTGCTGTGTATCAATGATGCTCTCCAACATCTTGGAGGCTCTAAGTTCTTCTCTGCAATGGATCTGGCATCTGGATACTTGCAAGTTGACCTATTGCCCAAGGATTGTCAAAAAGCTGCGCTCATTACCTCTGAAGGGCTTTTTAAGCCTACTTGCATGCCGCAGGGACTCTGCAATGCCCCAGCCACCTTCCAAAGGGCCATGGACTCCATCCTCTATGACTTGAAGTTTTTATGTATCCTAGTATACTTGGATGATATAACAGTTTTCTGCGCTACCTTCACCAATCACCTGGCTCATCTCAAAGAGGTGTTCATAAAGATTTGAGAATCTGGCCTTAAGCTAAAACCTTCCAAGTGCGCCTTCTTCAAAGAACGCCTTGAATTCTTGGGCCATGAAGTAACCCAGACCAGGATTTTCCCAATGACTAAGAAGGTTGAGGCCATCAACAAAATGCTTTCGCCCACCAACCTGTGAGAGGTACAAGTCTTTTTAGGGATGATGGGCTACTATAGATAGTTTATCCCAGACTTTGCCAATAGTAGTGAACCTCTAGTCCAGCTATTACGTAATGTCCCTTTTGAATGGACTGCCAGTCAGCAGCAAGCCTTTGAGACCCTTAAGCAAAAACTCAAAGAGGCGCCAATCCTAGTGTATCATGACTATGATAAGGAGTTCATCCTGTACACCATTACTATGATCTTGCTATTGGAGCTATTCTGGCCCAACTAGAAAACAAGGGTGTAGACCATCCTGTGGCTTACACTTCTTGTGTGCTATACAAACATGAGAAGAACTATAGTGTCACAGAGAAGCTATGCCTTGCCGTGTTGCATGCAGTCAAGAAGTTTTGTCGCTATTTATATGGTACCCACTTCACAGTTGTCACTGACCACGCTTTGCTTAAGTGGTTACAACAGCTTAAGGAGCCTGAAGGACGCTTAGCTAGATGGGCTCTACGTCTGCAAGGATACAACTTCACTATGCTCCATTGCCCTGGGATTCAGCACCATAACGCTGATGGGCTCTCCAGAATGCCCATTCTTGCTTTGCATCCTGCAGAGGCTGATTAGTTATACAAACTAATTGGGTACCCTTCTTCTTGGGAAAGTGAGACAGAAGAGGTACAACTGGCCTTTTCCAAGCTATCCAAAGATACCCTCATATGCAATAATCAACTCTTCAAGAAGGTACAAGACCAGTATCTGCCTTATGTACAATCCAGTCTTTGCCTCTTGTTGATGTTTCAAGCTCATAAAGAGACTGGGCATGGAGGCATTGTCAAGACCTATGACTGGCTTCAAAAGAATTAATTCTGGGAGAACCTTTGCCTGTTAGTCCCAGACGTCATAGCTAGCTGCCATGATTGCCAGCTGCAGAGGCCTCGATCTGCTGCCTACAAGTTCAAATTAGTTCCCCTGCAACATGCCTTTCACACTGTCAGCATTGACGCAGTAGGTCCTCTCCCCCGCTCACGTTCTGGATGTTGCTTTATTCTGATTGCTGTTGTTTACTTCAGCAAGTGGGTAGAGGCTTGCCCTAAAAAGGACATCACAGCTAAGACAACTGCTGCCTTCCTGTTATAAGATGTTTTCTACCACCATGGCTGTCCTTAAGTGTTGCTCTCAGATAATGAGACTAAATTTAATGCCAAACTGGTCACCTCTGTTGTCAAAGCTTTGGGATCACACCAACCCTTCTCTGCCCCCTACAATCCTTCTACCAATGGGGCAGTTGAGTGTGCAAATTCAACACTGGTCTCTATCATGAGGAAGCTCACCTACTCTGATACTGCCAACTGGGATCTATACTTACCTGCCGCTCTCTTTGCATACTGCCTTAGCAAACATTGTGTCACTGGATACTCCCCTTTTGCTATGCTGTATGGACAATAGGCTACTACCCCATCACTCTTGGGGGCCCCCTGATTACCTCTGATAAGGCCATGAATCCTGATAACCACATCAAGGACCTAGTCAACCGCATAATTGATATACAGGCCACTGCCTACACTTCTGCATACAAGACTAAGATGCTTGAGCTCTCTCCTGATAATGCTGGACGCTTCCACCTGCCTGAATTCAATGTTGGTGACCATGTACTTTACTATCAACACAGAGTAGATGGTTGCGCGCATAAGTTGGATTCTCTGTGGATCAGCCCTTTAGAAAAGACCTTTAAACAAGGTTCCAAATACATTATTAAGCTCCTCTTCAGTGGCCATTCTTTTGCTCAAGTGCACTCAAAGTTCCTTTGTAAATTCCACCTTTCTAAGGCCAATCTAGGGGAGGGCAATGTCGTGAATCCTGCTATTCACTGTATTTCAATTTTTCCTTTGGTGGGCCATTTCAAATATGAATCTCTCGCTTTTGCCTTCGCCTCTCAAAATGAGTCAATGGCTGGATTAGGAAATACAATTATTCAGGTTCTTGACCTTGCGCAACTCACTTGCCCCACTAATGCTTGTGGCAAGTGATCCTACTGTCCTGGTAGTGTTTTGTGGTACTGCCAACCACTATATAGTCCATTTTCCTATTCACCAATAAAATTAAGTTCTATTCACATTTTTGTCTTTGTGTCTTCTGTACTTCTGCGCCTCTCTCTAGCCACAACTAGTAGAGATTATTCATCCAGGGCCGCAAGATAAATGCATAGCCTTTCCTGTCATCTAACTGAGACTTAGTACAAATCCAATCCTAAGGTTAGGATTTCCTGTTGTGTGTCTGTGCCACGCCTCAGAACACAACAATCTTCCTCCTTGATGTGGATTTGGTTGTAACCCGTGGTTAGGTTGATTTTGGAAAATATGGTGGTGCCACCCAGGGCATTGAAGAGGTTGTCAATGAGTGAAAGTGTGTAGAAATTCTTGATGGTGACTTTGTTGAGGGCTCAGTAATCTGTGATCAATCAAAGGTTACCGTCTTTCTTTGCCACAAAGAATACAGCAGCGCCAAAAAGTGACTGTGAGGGGCAGATAAGTCCTTTCTGGAGTGCCTCCTTGAGGTAGGAATGTAGGGTGTTGTCTTTGTTGGGGATGATTTGGTAGATGAGTTGTGCCTTAGGTACTGCTCCTTTGAGTTGGATGTAGTACTGTATATGCTTCTCAGGCGGTAGTTCTGGTAGCGCCTCTTTGAAGATTTCAGGATGGCAGGCCACAATGTTGCGGTCCTGAGGGCTAGTGGTATCCTGGTGGTCCTTGAAGTATATGATCTTGTACTGGAAGGAGTCCCAGTCAATTGCCTTCAGGTTTTTCTTTTTGTCCAGGGTCTCTGTGATGCGCACAAAGATGTCATCATGTAGTAGTTGGTCCACAGAGTCAGGGTAGATCTGGTGGTTGACACCTTCACGCTTGATGGTCAACACTGAGGTTTCCCAGTCTACGTGAGGGTTGTTTTTCTATAACCAGTCTATTCCCAGTACAATGTCAAACTTGGGAAAGTCAATGACGGGACCTTGAATGGTGGAGTGAAGGTTCTCAAGCATGACAGAGAAGAGGGTGGTTTCCCTTGTCATGGTAATGTGGTGTTCATCAGCCAGGATCACATTTTTAATCTGCAAAGGATTAGTGGCCAGCTTGAACTTATCCACAAAGTTACTGTTGACTAGGGTTTGGTCTGCACCCAAGTCCAGGAGTGCTGAGCCTGTGTAACTGCAAAAGCGGAAAGGATAGGACATCAATTTATTGGGATGTCTGGCAATGGTGTACAGTACCAGGTTCTCTGAGGGCACCTGGATCATTGGAAATTGGTCCACGTCCTTGGGTTGTTATTCATCATTGGGCAAGTCAGGAGTTGCGTGGGGAGAGCTTGGCTTGCTTAGTGCTCTCCCTGGGCTTTTCCCTCATCTTGGTTACCTTGTGTGGCAGTGATACAGAAATGGGTCTGGTTTGACTGACCATTGTTTCCATTTCCCTGACCATTGAACCTGTGGGTTTGTGATTGGCTTTGTTCCCATTGCCTCCAGGAGGTGGGTGATTGGCACGCCCAGTCAAGTGGTAATCTTTGGGTCTCTCTCTCTTTCCAGTTTGCGCCTTGTGGATAGTGTTGGATGTCTGATCTGCCTTTTCTGCTTCACAATATAGGCTTTTCAGATTGATTACTTGGTCCAGGTTGATGTATCTCATCATGTGTGACTTAAGAGTATCATAATACATGAGATGTGTGGCTGGAGTTTCAAATGCCATATCTTCAGGGGCACATAGGCAGAGTTCTTCATAAGCTTGTGTGAGTTCCTTTACAGTGCCTGTCTGGGTCAGGTTTTTCACTTGGCAGATAATCATGAGGGTGGTGTCCTTCAGTGCAAACTGTACCAAGAAATCTTATTTGAAGGTGTCCCAGTCTTTCACAGTATGGTCTCTGTGCCATTTATTGCACCAAGTGCCTGCATCATGCATGGGTTGGATGGATATCTCTGCAACCCAGAAGCGTTGCGAGCATTCCATCTGCGCCAGTTTGCTTTGGGAAGTTTGGATCCAAGCTGTGGCATTGTTGTTGTTGGCCCCAGCAAACAGTTCCAAGGCGACACTTCAAAGTTGTTGGGCACCTTAGGCAGGCATGGTTTCTTCCTCAGTTGTGGCTTGGGACAGAATGATAGGTACCTGAAAGAACCCTTGCGTTGACAGGGCATTGAAGTGTGGGCACCGGTACAAGCATGTTCTGGTATAGAAAAAATCCTTCTGGTATCTCGGTTCTCAGCAGGTATTGTGACAGAAATTGCGGGATAGTATGAAGCTGTTTCTAAGTGATGGGGAATTACCACCCAAATCCACATAGAATTAATGATTATCCACCAATGTGGCTTCAAATATCTTTTTATAAAATTTCCAATTGTAATACCAGGATTAAGCAGAACAATTAATCCTAACCAAAGTAGCCCAAGATAAATGGCCTGAGACAACATCAACTTATCTTAAGAAGTAAATTCTGGAGATTGGGAGGCAACACAATTTTCAGTTTCCAGAATGGGGGAGGGGCTTCAAGATCAGCTGGCGCAAAATTAACATTGGGCGGCATTGACAACAAAGTTCCAACTGCGGGACCCCATCTTCCAGAAATGATCTGGTTGAGAATTAGATTGTACGGAATATATTGTAACAACCCAACCACAGGATGCATTTTGAAAAGTAAATTAGAACTAGGGATAAATGATTTTTATTGAGTAAAATTTTGGGAGGACTCAACTCTTAGAGTTGAAACAGTGAAAATTATTCAATATATATCAGAAAATTGACTAAGCAATACCACCTGAATCTTGGCCTCCTATTCCTTCCACATTGTCAAGTAAGTATCTGGTCCAGGTTGCAAAGAACCCTTGTGTGACCAATTTCTGACAACCCTGCTGATTAGCAAGCTTGTATCGGGTGACCCTCAAATTACGCCAATTTATCAACATCAATTTGCAAGGAGGAACTGGTTTCAGCTGACAGACTGAAGCAGCCGTAACTGTCACGGCCCATACTAGAGTCCAGCTGGACTCCCACAGGGGAGGCAGGCCGGGCCTGAAAGACCATGTACACAATAGGCGCTATGTGGACCAGGTAGTTCAGAGCAGTGGCTAGGGGGCGCCAACTCCCAGTATGGGGAACAACTTGGTCAGCCAGCCCCAATACTGTTATGTAGACAAACCTCAGCTTGCTGAAGTCTTGGGTAGGAGGCGCGTCAGGGAGAGGAGGAGCAGTTGGTATATCCTTCATTACTGGTGGTAGATCCAGGTGATGGGGATGAAAGTACTCCAGGTCAAGGGTGCGGGCGGTTTGGTAAGGACAACAGGAGTATGGCCAGGAGGATATGGGTATGCAAGCTTGTATTGAGTAGTGGATTCATGAATAGATGCAAAGAGAATAATTAAATTTGAGCAAAAATAGACAATTCCTTCAATAAGATAATAATTTCTAGGCATAAACTTGCTTTATTAAGATGTCAGCAGTGAGTAGGGCTTCTCCCCCTCACTACTTATACTTACTGATGATTCTATGGTCTTTTGTGCCACCAGAGAACTGATGGCATCATTTGGAGGTGGATTTGCAATTTTACCTGGAATTTGCGTGTTTGGCCAATAGGGTGAGCTCTCATTGGTTGCTATAACATGAACCCTTTAAATTTTGCAGCATGGCAAGTTGCTACAGTTATTTTTAGCTCCTGCAATGAATTGATCACCCAATCATGCAATCAAACAGTTGCGCTCCCAATGTGCCATTTCCTGATAGGTAAGTGGCCCAGATTTGTTAACAGGCTTGATGCCAGGTATTCGAGGATCGTGTGCCTCTCAAATCCCGGGCCATTCATTAGTTGAAAGGGGGGAATTTTGCCCTGGAAAGTGCTTTGTGGGGGCTTCCAAGCTGCATGTTTAATCACCTCCAAAGAGGCCAGATGACTGTCCAGGGCACTCTGGGCCCTGACAGTAACCCATTTCCAATTGACCGTTTGATTTAAATCTGTTAACTTGGTCAATTTTGGTAAAGGTTTCCCGGCTTTTCAAGCCTTCTTTCTTGGGCGGATAATTCCCGGCATGATGGAACCTACTGTGACAGGTATGGCGTCCAGTCTAGCGGGAGGCCAGACATGATTCTTTTGAAGATTTGTTGACCACAGCAAGTACAGGCAACAGGAGGAATTTCAGGGAATAAAGCAGGATGAAAAACCTACCTGTGCTACCAATGTCGTAACTGTACTGTTTCAGCAAAGTTACAAGGGGGAAAATATTTGGAAACTAGATAATATTCTTTATTGAGAGATACATATCATATAGTCATTGTGAATCATGGATAATAGGAACATAATAGTGTTGATCACACGGTGGGATGGTGAAGGGGATGGCCTGATCCTAGTAATGAGTCAAGTGCTAAAATGAGGTATCCACCGTAAGGGATCATCATTTGTTCATGCTGTTGGATTTGTAAATTTGAGTCAACTTCCTAGTTTGGCTTCAGGTGACTGGATAATCAGATTGCAGGTCACGAACCTGTTTACTTGTAACCTTGCTGGCGGGTTGAGCCTGCTGTTTCGACATTAATTTAACTATATAACTTATTTAATGTAATTATATTTGTCCATATATAGTAGCATAAAGGCTTGTAAATACTACTATCTATTTCACATTAGGTTTTGAAATTTATATATTAATTATTTTTGGTCATAAATGTGCACTTTTAACCTTTTGTATCAATGAATCTGACTTTTTATATTTTAATCCTAAAACAGACACTCATAATGTTTATTTCCATTTTATGTTCTAGATTGTATATCTTGATTAGGATTTACTGGGAACTTTTGATATATTCATTGATTTGTTCTGATATTTGATTTTTTTGTTGTCTGCTTCAGTTGCTATGAGTTTGTTGTGGGATCAAGTTTTTCACTTTAATGACTGAGTTTATTTTATTCACAAAAACCATAATAAACATAGTAGCTTCATAATGTGACTGAAATCATTTCATTTATGTGATTGAGATTTTTGGTGTTAAACCAAAATAATTTTTGTTTTCAGTTTGCATTTTTGTTGTTTTCTGGACATTTTTACCAATCGGCGCTCATTTTCTGTGGAACGAGCTCCTAATCCTTCAAAAAATTGCTATTTATTTTTTTGAACTGATTTTGTTTTTTGATCTGAGACGGTTTTGTTTATCTCAACAGGCTGTAAAACTATTGTATGGCATTTTTCACTTATAATAATAATGTTGGCTTCATTTTGACAGTTTACAGCCTATAAAAGATTAATTTTTGTTGATTCATTGCTGTTTAATGCTTTAAATTCAAAATGAGCTATTTTCAAAAATCAGATTATGCTATAATGTTGTCAGCTTATCTATTGGAGCATAGCATGATCCTCAAAATAATGCTAGATATATAGAATTCTGCAACACATCTATTTATGATGATCTAGTGTCTTTTCTGTTCAAGCTAATAAAAGCTAATACCCGGATAAATCTTGGACCCACTGTACAGGTGCTGCCATGCTTTTGAGAAAAGCATAAAAACTTGGAAAAGTAGTTAATGCAATTGATATCAGCTGTGTGTCTAAATTTTAGGCATATAATAACTGCTGATATTTCACCAACTTGCATGGGATAGAATCAGAATCAAATCTGAAACACATATAAAATAAAGTATATATAGCTTAAGAAGCTGGTAAACATAACCATTGGGTTTGTTGTCTGAAATATAATGCTGAATCATTAAAAATAAATGCACCTATAATAAATCTAAGTGCTTCAAAAAATTATGCATAAAAATTCATATATATTAATTCTTATAACCTCTTTCAAATACATATCTCTAAATAATTTTAAAAAAATTTCCTAACAAAAATTCATGGGAGTTATATCCGGCTGTAAAAAGCAATAAGGATTTGTAAAGAACAAAGAATACCACTCATTAGCTGGTAAAATCTTCGTGGATGACTTTATTCCCAAACCTCGGTTTGAAAGCTTAGTGAATATTTTTCCTTGCAAACGTCATCGGTTGTTTGAAAGCTAATTTACATGTTTTCGAAAAATCCACGCATGGATAAAGTAGGGATCATTGAGATTTCTTAAAAGAAAGATACCCTGAAATTGATGAGAAATACTCAAAATCAAATTTACCTTCGGAAACAAAATAATACGTTGCTAAACCAAGCCATACTGTAATAGCAATAATATTACGATAATATACTTTCCGACTTTCAGCACTGTAGGCGGACTCGGTGGCTGGAATAGCTGATTCAACTAATCCAGGAGATGCCCCTAAAAACCAAATGTTACACGAGGCAAAGAGTATAATTAAAGCTGTTTGGAATACCTCGACGCTTCATTGCTAGCTTGGATGAAGAAGAAACAGCTTTTTTAGGCTTTATAGATGGAACATCCTCGTCATCAAGTTCTTCGCCAAACTCCTCAAAAATGCCGATGTTTAATTCAAAAACTCTTCGTGAAGCTTGGATGATTTCATCTATAAAATGAATAATATGTCTTATTCGATATGTACCTTTTTCTTTATCAGAAACTCGAATGGCATTAAGCCGGTCAAGATAAAATTCTCTGAAGTCTGGAACGTTGGTTATATTCTCAAACCTGTAAAAAGCAGTCCCTCCTTGGTTCAAAATTTTAAAGTTTTTTTGGATCCGACGAGATAAAACTTGTCCACCTACAAAAGATTAGAAGGCTTAAAGATTACAATATACCAAACATGTCACCGAGGTATCTGGTAAAAGGATGAGCAATGAGGGTGTGTGGAGAGTTGGTAGCGCGGTAACGGATGTCATCTACATATATTTGGGTGGCGGGTGTAACGGTTGCCTTTTCTTTCCAATTAGGGCCCAAGAAAAAATTCCAAATCCTCCACAAGAGGACCTATGCGATTAACCTGGCGGGGGAATGAACCAAGCCTACTATGGGATGTGATGATAGCTTTTTGGTTTCTTCTTCCATTGCGGAGTAGACATGATATAGGCAAATTAGAAAGCGTCCATACACATCAGGGCCTATTTGTCCTTTTGATAGGTATCTTAAGAATTTGTAAATAAAATAGAGAAGGAAGTCTTACTTGACAAACTTGCAACGTTCTGCTGCGGCATGAACATCTCAGAGTACCTTCTAACATCTGATTAGAAAGAGGCTGAGCTCCTGGTTGAAGGGGAGGAATGAAAAGATCATTTCTGATACTTTTAACATAATCTACAAGAGACGCCCCTTGTTCACAGGCCAAAGAATTCTCGTTGGACTGGTAAGCAAAAGCAGGACAGAGCTTATGTTGAGCTGGGATTTCTTTGATGAGCTCTTGTACCTGTTCAGGGGTCTTGCCGCTAAAAGGGCAGCCATCTCGAAAAGCAGGGCAGTTCCCTACAAGATCGGCAGGAGTACGCCCTTGAGAGTTAGAGAAAGGGCAGCCATGATGAAAGGCGGGACATTTGACATTTAAGTCGTGCAAAGTCTCTTTGATTGTTTCGAAATGGGGATGAGCAGATTCAGCTGACATTTTACTCAGTTTGAGATTTAATAAAGTTGTTAGATCCAAGCCGTTCTCTAATAAAGCGAGAGATGAACTGTGCCTCAAACTCCAAGCCCTTAGATGTATAATAAGCCTTGATCAGATAATGCAGTCCCCCTAGAATTCGGTTTAAAGTGACATCAAGAAGAGTAAATCTGCTTTAATTTATAGTCCTTGGGCTGCTATGGAATTAAATCCCTACTGCGCATTCAAATTTAATATTATATTTTACAAAAGGTGGTGACTCTTACAATGTTTGAAACAATTTCTTTTAAAATTATATCTTGTCCCAATAAGACGAGCCCACCTGAATGCATTCTGTTTTGTCATGAAGTAGACTAACTTCTAACGAACTCGACAGTTTCAGCTTATTTTACATCCCTCAGCTCGTTTTTGAAAACTCGCCAAATTAGTTTAAAATTTATAGTATCATGGTCTGACAATTGATATATCTCTTTATTCTGTGGAGTGGATTCAGGTGTATCGATTGGGCTCAGCCGTTATTTAAAAACTAGCTTAGTTTTACAATTGATTTATATTCGAAGTCAAGAGTCCAAGCCTACAAATATATTAGCAAGCAGGCCAGAGGAAGTCAGTTTAAAAATCATGAAACATGTTACATCAATCATGCTTGGTTTGTCAAGTTGACAAATGAACAACAAGATTATAAATAACTTCAAAGCCGTTCAAACATTCAATTTACGGCCCTCACTTGAGCCTTAATTATTTATAAAAAATGTATTTTTCGTTGGCTTTTATGTTTCACATGCATCTATCTTGATCTCTAGCTCTACCCTAGAATTGCATGGTCCAACTCCAGCTAACTTCCAGCCCCGTGCTTCCTTTAATAAAAAGATGTTTATAATATTTTAATTTTATAAAATTACCGCTTTGCCTTGGCGGCTCACAGCCGGGAATTAATTGGAGCTGGGCTGAAGTACCCTATGTTATCTGGGTAAATTTTAATTCTAGTCATATCACTTTTTAGCTATGATTACTGGAAATTTTAAAAATAATGTTTCCTACCTGCAAGAGGTTTGACAGTACTGCTCGTGGTGCTCACTAATATACCCAGGAAGGAGTAAGAGGGGAAACTTCCTGGGAAGCATCTATCAGAGAAGCAGGAATAACTACTAGTACTGGGCTGCACGAGCAGGAGACAGTTCATCACACTTTGATCAGGCCTATGGCACTGACTCTAACTGTCAGTACAGCAGGGAGATTATCCTGTTACCCTTGGCAGGAAAGGCAACAATAAAGCAGAGTCAATAAGATTATGACATGGTAGGCTTTGTTGCTCAAGTATTGAATCACAAGCCAAAGAAGTACAAGTATTTGATGAAACTAATGAGAGTAAGAGTATTATTTATTGAGCAAAAGAGGATACATATTTAAAGGGAATAAGATTAATTCACATATGTATATGTTAATACATATGTAACAAAGTGGTACAGACTAATATACTTATCATCCATGTCAGGGATTCTTTCCCTGACTACCTTAATTTTATGGATGATATTTGTAATTACAGCAAAGCAAAGCAACACAACAACCAAGTAATTGGAAACATGTTGTATTCTAGTCTAGAACCCAACAGGAATCGAACCCAAAACCCTAAGAAAGGGTCCAGCGTTAGTACATATTTAATTATTCAACTTAATTTACCTATTTATTTTGAATTCTTTCATTTAATTTTTGCTTTCAACTCTGGTTTTGCTTTCAAAAACATTAGTAAAACTCCTAGACATGTCACTTACCGCTTGGATCCTGATTGGCTGGTTTCTTCTTCCTTTTTGTTTTTGAATCCACTTGTTACTTTCCTGGACCTGGCTCCACACTTGATCTTCTCAAAGATTAAGCATTTACACCGCTTAATTGTCTTCAATCTTGTGGCTTTGTCTTTCTCCTCTGATCTCATCAATATCATAATGAATATCCTCAAGGCACATTTTGAGGCATAGATCACCCAAGTATTAGTTTCATTCAGAATAATCATGATAATCCTCTCCAAATCCCTCTTACTCCCAATAGCCACTTAAAATAATCCAGCCTCTATTTGAGGTTATTTAAGTGAGCCATATTTATCATTTTTACTTGTTCCAACAATAAAGAATTATTTCTATCCTATCTCTGTCCACACCTATCTCTTTGACTCTTATTTTGAAACCATGAAAGGAATTTCATTCCTGTTCTGGTTTCTAGCCTCCTTCTTGCCTGTGGTGATAGCCTTGGAGAACCCCACTCCAACTACGGACTGGCACAATTCATCCCCAGATGATGATCACCAGAAGGAGTCTCTTGCCCATGGGTGGTTTAAATACCCCTATGGTCACTGGGGACACAAATTCCACTATGGTCGTTCATCCACTCTTCTTCCAACCAAACCTTTGCTGGTTAGACCCAATGCTTCATTCTAACTGTTAACCTATGTGGTGGGATACTACCTGCTAGGTTGCTTCAGCTCTATGATGGGAAGATTTGCCTATCTGGGCCACTTAGGCCATCTTGCCATGATCACAGTATCTATTGGATCTGTAATAGCTGGGCCCAACTTAGGGGCTTTGGCCCACCAGGTAGGGAAATTGTTTCCTATCAAGTGGGTCCCTGATAGTTTGTTGGAACCCATCTTGAGCTTCTTACTTAGAAGCTCAGAAGCAACCCCTTCAAGTTACCTGCTTTATATTGCACTCACCAAGAGCCTGGCAGTCACCTTGATTACCACCATCCTCAGTCTTACTATCTATCATCTTGTTTGACTCTTCACTCAGGCAAAGACCTCTGCCACCTCTAAGGAGACCTCACCTCAACAGGTTCAAAATAAGACGGTGGTACTAAACCAGATTTCAGCAGTCTCTCCAGACAATGACAAAGGAAACAAGATACTTATGCTCCTTGCCTTCTCCCAGTCACTCTTTGAAACATCCCACTCTCAGTATCAGACCAATGCACAGAAGGTACACCATGTGGCTGAAAAGCTCACTGGTAAGGCCCATATCTGGTACGCCAAAGCTACTCTCCAAGGGGAGAAACTCCTGGAAAACTATCTGGCCTTTTGTGATTCTTTACTGTCTACTGTAGTACCAGCACAAACCACTGAAGAGCTCAGAGACTGTATAATGAATCTGTATCCAGGCCAAATGGCCACCAGGGACTATATTGACAAATTCTCTTGCCTCAAAGAAGCTATTGGGATGACTGATTCTGAAGCTTGCTACCTTTTCCAAAAGAAGCTGCCCCTGATCTCAAGAACTTCCTGTCCCATCACATACTACCTGATAAGTTCTCCAAGCTCACCAAAGAAGTCTTGAAATGGTCCTCCAAGGTAAAACAGCTCCCTTCTTGGAACAACACCAAGAATCTGCCTGCCCAAAACTCACCATCCCCCGCCAAAGTTTCTAAGGGATTAGCCCCAAACCCGGGAGAGGTTACCAATTAGCCCCCAAAGAGAAACAACATCAAGTTTGAGAAGGACTGTGCCTTTACTTGGGACAATCAGGGCATTCTGCTAAAGACTGCCAGGCACTTTCCAAGGTACAAACTGCTTCAGGCCATCTTCTTTCTGCCACAGATGTCAATAAATCTTCAACCCAGTCTTACGCTCTTTTGCCAGTTTTTTTAGATAAAAATTTGGAACTAATTCAAGCTGCTCCCTGATTGATACGGGAGCAATGGGGAACTTCATTGATTAAGACCTCTTGACATCCTTAGGTTTCAGGACATCAGGGCTAGCCTCCGTAATACTGGCCAAAGGCACACCTGCCCAAGTAGGACGCCTTGTCAAACCTCCCCACGCTCAAGTAGGGAACAACTCATACCACCTACCCACCTCTACTCTCTCTAACCTGGTCTTTCCGTTAGTGTTGGGATTCCCCTGGTGTCAAGAGGCCAAGTTACAGCTCAACTGAGAAGCCAATTCCATCACGCTTCACTCCCACGGGAAGCCGACCACAGTGCCTCTCAAGAGACCTTACCATCAGGTACCAAAGAATTTCATGGCCTACTTGAACTCCCTACTTCTTATGGGGGATCCTGCACATGATTATATTCCAGAGGAAATTCATGACTTGAAAGAGGCTTTTAGCAAAGAACTCTGTTCTGTCCTCCCTGAAAGAGGACCATCTGATTTGAGAATTGATTTGATACCAGGCTCATCCCCTACCTGGGGAAAGCTTTATCCCATGAACCAAGATCAAGGTATTGCAATGAAGGCGTACTGTGATGATCCACATGTTTGGTGGTTTGCAGGCGGGGCTAATGTTGGCCAAGCAAGAGTTTGGTTGTTTGTTGAATGTGAGCCTAGTAGATAACATGGGGCTATTAGGGGTAAGTGGGGTGAGCCTAGTAGGTAACATGGTCTACTAGGGTAAGTAAGGCCTGGCTGGTAGGTAACAGATGACTACCAGAGGCAGATGTTGCCTCCACCCAGAAGAAGATATTGGCTTCTTTGGGCTATAGTTCTTCACCTAGCAGGGAACTGTGACTGCAGAAGGGTGAAGACTGAAATAGCAAGCAGGGAACTTTGTCTTTCTGGGGGGGAGTAGGTTTTGGACCCCTGGCAGGTAACGCGGGCTGCCAGGGAGGGGAAGAGCTTTGAGATCTCTATGTACCCTGATACGCTTACAGGAGGTCTGTGAGCAAGCATCCTACATAACAGACTGGTAGGGTGTCCTTGTTTATGCCCCTATGGGAGCTTTGGGGGAGAGCCCAAAGTGAGCATTAGAGGGTATAGATTTTCTTGGAGGTGTCACCAAGGCAGTTTTCTTGGGGAAGCAGCTGCAGAACTTGGTGTGATCAGGCCTCTGGGAAGTGGAGCTGATTACTCTGCAACTGAAAGCCCAGACTTAATCACCTGGGTGAGTAAAGACAACACATAGACATTGATCTATGATTGAATGGCCTAAGTGGAGTGCCACTTGCAAGGGCCCAGTCAAACAGCAGTTCAATGTAGACTCATGCCTGGGTCTACAAGTTCTGGTAACAGGGACTGAGATAAAGAACTGAGGTGGTTCACAGAATTAACAGAGAAGACTAGCAAGAGGGACTGTTTGATCACAGTGAAGGCTAGTTGACAGACTTTTAATTCACATTGAATTGTGGGAAACAATATGGTTCATTGTGCAGAGGAAACTAAGGAGGTTCCTAATGAGGATTTGTTAAGGAACTGGTTCAGGATAAGCTGAGGGCTTAGAGATTATGATGCAGGACTAGCTGATCATGATGCAGGTTGGCCAAAGAACCAGAAGATTGTGTTGCAGGAGTAGCCAGAGGACTGATGAAGTTAATGGACTGATTGCTGGTTAAGCTGAAGAGCTGGAATATGAGCTGGCTGAAAGATCTCAAGATGATGGTGAAGAACTGGTGGCCTGGAGAAATGAGCCAAGATTTTGCTGAATTGATTTGACAAAGTGGGAAAATGTGGAATATTTTGCCTTGGTTTAGTATTGAAATCAAGAAGGAATGTGGATAGAAGTGTGGGTAAGATATTTATTTATTAAGCTCCTAGGATAGACGAAGGTATGTTGCTATGAGAGTGGAATGCAAAGTTGTTTTGGTGGGACGTTTTCCTTGGATTTTACAATATTTGTAAATATATGGGGAAAACGTTGAAGAGGTCCAGAAAGAACAATTTAAATAGTATTCTACTATTTAAATTGGTTCAGGTTGAATGAAGGGAAGACTGGTGCCAAAATAGTGGACCGGTTAATGCTTTGGTGCGTGAAGAGTTGTCAATTTGAGCGGTTTGAGCTGTGGAAATTATTTTCCTAGTTGGATCCCAGTGGAACTTCAGGAATGGTCTATTTATGCGCTCTGAATTCATTGGTTGAGCTCTGGAAGGCTTCCTGATGAAAATGATTGGTTGGAAGCCAAAAGCTTAAAGTATAAGCAAGGAAACAGTGAATTAATACTTTAAGCTTTTGAGAAAGTAAGTATGTAAGCTTAAGTTATTATAGGGAAAAGTGAGTGGCAATGGTTTAAGATTCTGAAGAAAGCCATTTTGAAGGCGGAACCCTTGGGAAAAGGACACTATAAAAAGGTGGCTGGCTGGAAAGTTACAGGGTCTTTCAAGATCTTTTCAAGGTCTTTTGGAAGGCTTTTGGAGGTCTTTCCCAGGTCTTCTGAGTTTCTGCCAAGAGGTTTTGGAAGCCTTTTGATCACCAGCAGGAGCTTGGTTGGACTGATACAACCCAAGATAACGGAGCAGGAGCCCAAGAATAGGAAGCTGGATCCTAATTACGGCGCTGGAGTCTAAGTGTAAGGCGCCAGAGTCCAAGTTTAAGGTGCCGGAGTCCAAGTCTAAGGAGCAGACGTCCAATACTGAAGTGCAGAAGTCCAAGACCTTTTACAAGGAGTCCAAATGTAATGTTGGAGGACTCCAAGTATTGGCAAATCCACATTGTTTCCTTGAACCCCCGGGCCATATACCAGAAGGTTTCTAAGGGGATCTTCCTTCTGAGAGTGAATAAAAACCCATTTTGGCCCCTATACATATTTCTGAGATACATTTCCCCTTACTAGAGAATGACAACCCCTTCCAGCTGGTCCCTGGCTACAATCCAGGACACACTTGGGGACTGGTGGACAGGAACCCCACACATACCTTGACAAAAACTTAGCCAAAGGATTTATGCGTTGATCCAATTCCCCATGTTTGTCACCCATGTTCTTTGTAGGGAAAGCTGATGGCACCCTTAGGCCAATGGTTGACTTCACCAAGCTGAACGCAATAACCATTAAGAACCAAAACCCTTTACCATCCGCCGAGTCATTGACCAACCAACTGACTCATGCCAAGGTGTTTTCTAAGCTAGACCTCCACAGTGCATATAACCAGATATGTATTGCTGAAGGCCATGAGTGGAAGACAGCGGTCCACACCCCTTTTGGTCTTTATGAATACCTGGTAATGACCTTTGGCCTGAGTAACGCCCCTGCAGCCTTTCAAGGCCTAATGAGTGAGGTACTCTTCCCTCTACTTGATGTCTGTGTGGTTGTCTATCTAGACAATATCCTGGTATACTCACAAACCAAGGAGGCCCACACCATACACCTACAAGAGGTCCTTCAATTACTCATTGACAACCAATTTTTTTGTTAGCTTGAAAAATGCAAATTTTTTGCCACCAAAATTGAGTTCCTTGGATACAAGATTAACCCACGCGGGTTTGTGGTTGCTCCCTCCAAAGTACAGGCAGTCCTGGACTGGCCTAGACCTACAACACATACCAAGCTTTGCGAGTTCTTAGGCCTGGTTAACTTTTGCTGCAAGTTTATCAAGGATTTCTCTGCTACCTCTCTCCCTCTCACTCACCTTACCTCCACAAAGCTTCCCTTTGTCTGGTTGCCAGTTGCTGATCAGGCGTTTGAAACCCTCAAGAAGCTGTTCACCTTGGCACCTGTTCTTCTTTACCCAGACCCTGAGCGTTAGTTTTTTTTGGACACAGATGCCTCCAACTTTGCCCTAGAAAAGGTGTTACTGCAGCTTGGAGAGGATAGTGAACTCCACCCTGTGGTGTTTTACTCCTATAAGCTGCTTGACCAAAAGAGAAATTACCACATGTACAAGAAGGAACTTTTTGCCATTGTCAAATCCTTGGACCACTGGCGTCACTATTTGGAAGGAAGTAAATTCCCTGTGCAAATCAGAACCGACCATAAGAACCTCCTTTACTTCACTGAGAAGAGGAAGGTTAGCCCACTCCTGGCCTGATGGGCTATCAATCTATTTGCCTTCAACTTCAATATCAGCTACACCCCAGGACACCAGAACATAGTACCAGACCCCATCAGTAGATGAGAGGATTTGGATGACCTAAGCCAGTCTTATGGGAAACACAATGAACGCTCCATACTCTCTGAAGACCAGTTCCTTGCCCATATTATGACCCTATCTTATCTATCCACCTTGGACCAGGACAGTATAGCATCCAAACTCCTTGACAGGGAGAACACTCCTACTGGCCTTCCGCTAAGAAATGGATCTTGGTCCAAGAATGGAAGCCTCTATGTACCAACCAACAAACAATCTTGGAAAGTTTCCACAATTCCCCCCTCACAGAACATGGAGGCATATGCAAGACAATCAAGAGAATCCAACAAAGATACTGATGGCCTAATATGAAGAAATCAGTTGCCCAATACATCTTCACATGTGTGCTGTGTGGCCGCAACAAACCCTCCACCATGAAGCCCCAAGGATTACCCAAACCACTGCCTATACCTCTGCGCCCATGGTACTCCATCTCCATGGATTTTATTGTGGACCTTCCAGAAAGCAACAACATGACTGGCATCTTTGTGGTAGTGGGTCAGTTAAAAAAATATGCAATCTTTACGCCCTTCAAGCGCGCAACTGTGGAGGACACAGCCAACATGCTCTTTACTCATGTAGTTGCCAATCACAGAATTCCCAACAACATCATCTCAGATCAAGGTACACAATTTACATCCAAGTTCTGGCAGTTCTTAATGAAGGCGTTACATGTTAAAAATCTTATGTCCACCTCCTTCCATCCTCAGACCAACAGACAAACAGAAAGGGTTAACCAAGTGCTGGAAGGTTTCCTCAGGAACTATGTAAACTTACAACAGGATGATTGGGTAACCCTAATACCACTTGCTCAACTATTCTACAACACCAATCACCATGATTCTATTGGAGTATCTCCCTTCTTTGCCAACTATGGACATAACCCTGAAGACCTTCCTGCTTGTGGTGATCCACATATGTGTAGTTTTTCAGGCAAGGGTTGATTTGGCTTCAAATAAAGACAATATGCTGAAGAGTGACAATGTGTGGTTAGCTGATGACGCTGTGAGCTAGTAGGTAACATAGGACTACTAGGGATAAGTAAGGTGAGCCTAGTAGGTAACATAGGACTACTAGGGTAAGTAAGGCCTGGCTGGTAGGTAACAAAGGACTACCAGAGGCAGATGTTGCCTCCACCCAGCAGAAGATATTGGCTGCTTTGGGCTATAGTTCTTCACCTAGCAGGGAACTGTGGCTGTGGAAGGGTGAAGAATGAGATACTAAGCAGGGAACTTTGTCTGTCTGGGGGGGAGAAGGTTTTGGACCCCTGGCGGGTAACGCGGGCTGCCAGGGAGGGGAAGAGCTCTGAGGGCTTATGTACCCTGATACGCTTACAGGAGGTCTGTGAGAAAGCATCCTACCTAACAGACTGGTAGGGTGTCCTTGTTTATGCCCCTATGGGAGCTTTGGGGGAGAGCCCAAAGTGAGCATTGAAGGGTATAGATTTTCTTGGAGGTGTCACCAAGGCAGTTTTCTTGGAGAAGTAGCTGCAGAACTTGATGTGATCAGGCTTCTGGCAAGTAGAGCTGATTACTCTGCAACTGAAAGCTCAGACTTAATAACCTGGGTGAGTAAAGACAACACATAGACATTGATCTATGATTGAATGGCCTAAGTGGAGTGCCACTTGCAAGGGCCCAGTCAAACAGCAGTTCAATGTAGACTCATGCCTGGGTCTACAAGTTCTGGTAACAGGGACTGAGATAAAGAACTGAGGTGGTTCACAGAATTAACAGAGAAGACTAGTGAAAGGGACTGTTTAATCACAGTGAAGGCTAGTTGACAGACTGTTGATTCATATTGAATTGTAGGAACCAAGATGATTCATTGTGCCAAAGAAACTAAGGAGGTTCCTAGTGAGGATTTGTTGAGAGACTGATTGAGGATAAGCTGAAGGACCAGAAGATTATGATGCAGGACTAGCTGATCATGATGCAGGTTGGCCAAAGGACCAGAAGATTGTATTGCAGGAGTTAGCTGAAGAGCTAAGAAGATGTGGGTACAGGACCAGGAGATAACCCAAAGGAACTAGCCAGACTAGATACAGAGGCTGGAACAGCTGATTTTAGTGTCTTTTGAGAGAAAAATGGATAAAAAGAAGCAGTTAAATAATAATACTGCCTGATTATGATTAAAAAAGGATTAAATATCATATAATTAAAAAAAGAGGAGGAAAAATGAACTACAATGTGTTAAAAATGTAAATTTATTAAAAGGAGAATTGAGTAAGAAGGGAGCCAGAAAGAGGCCGGAAATGGGACAGAGAAACTGTAAGGGCAAAAGAGCAAATTTTGCCAAGAACAATTAGGAGAGGCAAGAGGACAAGCATCAAGTGGGTTCAAAGTTGCAAAACGTTAAAAAAACACAGAGAAACATTGTAAAAGTAAGGGGTTGAAATTTGCCTAAGTAAAACATATGTGGAAGTGCTCAAGATTTGCCGGGGAAACATGACAGAAATAACGGCAAAACTGTTTATACGTGGAGCAGTTGTTTATCCGGAGCAAGACAGCCTCAGGTTTGAACCAGGGTCAAGAGAAAGTCATCCAGGGAAACCTTTTCAGCAAAACCGTTGAATTGAGGCGTATGATTGGCTGCAAGCCAAGGTCTGTTTGATCAGTGTTTTGAGGGGCTTTAACTTGAGAGTTAGAGCCTAAAAAATGAGGAGCAGAAGGGGAAAATTCAGGGCTTTCATTGGCTGAAGTAAGTTTTGAAGTCTAATATATTGTAGAGGGAGAGAAACAGGATAGTTTAAGCTCTTGAAAACCAGAGTTCTAAGAGAGGTTTTTGGTCTGAAACAAGGAGCTATAAAAGGGGGAGCTATCTGAGACTCTTAAGGGACTGGATAAAGTGGATTAAAAGGGCCACAAGAGCTACATAAAGAGCCAAAGACCAAGAGAAGGAAGCTGAGCTGGAACAGATCACAGAAGCCTAAGACCAAAGCGCAGGAGCCCAAGATCAAGGTGCAGGAGCACAAGACCAAAGTACAGGAGCCCAAGACAAAGGAGCAGAAGCCAAAGACCAAGTACAAGGATTCCAAGAGATTTTTGAGGGACTCCAAGTATTGGCACAAACCCTCATTGTTCCCTATACTAAGGCCATATATCAAAGGTTTCTAAGGGGATCTTACTTCTGACTGTGAATAAAAAGCCTATTACAACCCCTACCCAAATTTCCCGTGATAAAAGAATATACACTCTATGAGTAAATTACCCCACATCTTCTACCCTAGCCCAGGGGAGGAAGAATCCTATCACCTAGGTTGCAGAAAATTTGCCTCTAGTAAGTCTGCCCAGGAGGAGTGGGAAAAAGTGACTAGGCATCTTGAAATGACAGATAGAGGAAGGGAGTTTATCAGGGGAGAATTGCTAGACTATTACAGGATTGTTATTGGCCTACAGAAGGACTAGCGCCTGCTGAAGTACAAGTGTATGGTGGAGACGCTTGCCTGGTAATTGGGAAGGTATTGGAAGAGTTTGCTCTTAAGAAGGCCAAGTATAAGTTCCTAACTAACCACTCACTACTGTTGGGGAATGACAACTCCTCCAAGCCAGTCCCTGGCTATGACCCAGGACACACTTTGGGGACTGGTGACCAGGAATCCCACACTTCTCCTTCAACCAAAGACACAATTCCTTCTGCACACCAATGGGCAACCTTGTTACTCAAGAATCATCAACAACTCAAGACACAACTGGAAAAGACCATCCTTTAGTATAAGACCCAAGCAGATAGACATTGAAGAACACCTGAAGACATCCAAGTGGGAGACTATGTGTTCCTCAATGCCAAGAACCTTAAACTGGATATTCTGGGGTAAAAGCTAGGCCCAAAGAAGATTGGGCCCCTGTTGGTCATTGAGCAACACTCTGATGTTAACTTCTGACTCAAACTCCCTGAAGGCTCCTCCTCCCATAATGTCTTCCACGTCAGCCTTCTGTATAAATTCAAGGATTCATCATCTGACATGAGCCATAAGAATCCTCCTCCTGTCATCTTGGACCATACTCCAGAATGGGAAGTAGAAGACATCCTCAATCACTGCACCTCCCAAGGCAAACATCAATATTTGGTAAAATGGAAGGTCTACAAGATAGAATCCAACTCCTGGGAACGAGAAAAGAACCTAGAGAACACACTGGAAGTCCTCTCACAAGTTAAGAAGACTCTGGAAGGGAAGGGCCTTCCTGGGGAGGATAGTGTCAGGGATTCTTTCCCTGACTATCTTAATTTTATGGATGATATTTGTAATTATAGCAAAGCAACACAACAATCAAGTAATTGGAAACATGTTGTATTCTAGTCTAGAACCCAACAGGAATTGACCCTAAACCCTAAGAAAGGGTCCAGCGTTAGTACATATTTAATTATTCAACTTAATTTACCTATTTATTTTGAATTCTTTCATTTAATTTTTGCTTTCAACTCTGGTTTTGCTTTCAAAAACATTAGTAAAACTCCTAGACATGTCACTTACCGCTTGGATCCTGATTGGCTGGTTTCTTCTTCCTTTTTGTTTTTGAATCCACTTGTTGCTTTCCTGGACCTGGCTCCACACTTGATCTTCTCAAAGATTAAGCATTTACACCGCTTAATTGTCTTCAATCTTGTGGCTTTGTCTTTCTCCTCTGATCTCACCAATATCATAATGAATATCCTCAAGGCACATTTTGAGGCATAGATCACCCAGGTATTAGTTTCATTCAGAATAATCATGATAATCCTCTGCAAATCCCTCTTACTCCCAATAGCCACTTAAAATGTTCCAGCCTCTATTTGAGGTTATTTAAGTGAGCCATTTTTATCATTTTTACTTGTTCCAACAATAAAGAATTATTTCTATCCTATCTCTGTCCACACCTATCTCTTTGACTCTTATTTTGAAACCATGAAAGGAATTTCATTCCTGTTCTGGTTTCTAGCCTCCTTCTTGCCTGTGGTGATAGCCTTGGAGAACCCCACTCCAACTACGGACTGGCACAATTCATCCCCAGATGATGCTCACCAGAAGGAGTCTCTTGCCCATGGGTGATTAAATACCCCTCTGGTCACTGGGGACGCAAATTCCACTATGGTTGTTTCTCTACTCCTCTTCCAACCAAACCTTTTCTGATTAGACCCAATGCTTCATTCTACCTGTTAACCTATGTGGTGGGATACTACCTGCTAGGTTGCTTTAGCTCTATGATGGGAAGATTTGCCTATCTGGGCCACTTAGGCCATCTTGCCATGATCACGGTACCTATTGGATCTGTAATAGCTGGGCTCAACTTAGGGGCTTTGGCCCACCAGGTAGGGAAATTGTTTCCTATTAAGTGGGTCCCTGACAATCCATTTATCACCTTGATGTGCCAGAATAGTCTTACATCCAATCCAATCCATGTCCCTAAGCCTAACCAATTGGATCTTAAGAAGTTAAGCTTAGTTGATGTTTCATAAGACATTGGTACCTGATTAATCAGTTATCACACTGTTTTCTAAAAATATCATAATTATTTAATGTGTGAATAATAACAATACACTGATAAATGATAGTAAAATACTAGATTTTAGACCTTGACTTTATAAAATGATTTCATCAGCTTTTATAGTTGTGTGTTATTTGACTGGTGTCAGGAATTTGGCTTTTTCTAAGGATTGACTGAGCATTACCTGAGTAAAAAATTCAGGACCCTGAATGGGAGAAATCTTTTATAATCTTGCTGGTGCACCATGTATCAGTATGAGCTACTGTGAGTTCATAAGCCTTTGATGTATTACCCCTTGGCTTATGAGTGCTAGTGCAATCAATAACACTTAGGATTCAACAACTGTATATGATCTCTGATTTGCTACATTGTTCTAACATCACATTAGCATTATACCGGGCTAGTACCAAAATAGAGTTGATATTGAGGCATCAGGCTATTGGCTAATTCCCCATGGACTAATAATAATGATAGTGAATTGCATTAGTGCACTGCTGGTGCTATTGCAAATATTAAAGCATAAAGGTGCCTTTGGTAAATATAAATAATTCACTATAAACAAAATAGTAAATTAGTGCTGCCAGTGTCATGAATAGTGTCATCATGGCCAGAATTATGGCAACTGTGGTAAGTTTGACTCCCTGGTACTCAACACTTTGTTGAGTACCAGGGAGTTGATTGCCGCATATGTGAATCTATTAGTATTTTGGCTTAACTGATTTTAAGCTAAATTTACTAGTAACATAGGGGTTCAAACTGAAACTGAGTTTAAATTTACTTGAATCTGACTCTGTTTAATAATTTGGTTAGCTAAAAGACCAATTTAAGGGGCAATTTATAATTAAATTTACTAGCAAAAATAAAAAACCCTGTGTTCACCACTCTAAACCAAAAAGTGACAGTTTGGCACTTTTTAAGCCAAATCTTAATTTTATTAATAAAATACATATGCACTTATATAAAAATTGTTATTTACTATTATATTTTTATTATTAGTGTCCATAGTCATTGTTTAAGCTCCCAAGCACCACTATACTGGATTTAGTGGTATAGACATTAATCAAATACCCCACTTGTTTTACATTATGTCATTCCCAGGTTTGTGGATTAAGTGGTGCCACATAAATTAAGCCCAATTTATTAAGAGATTTCATATGTAATTTATAAAAAACAGAAACTTGAATCCTTCTTGTTTGACACTATCCACACAATTGGTTTCAGATTTAACTAATCAAAGGCTCAGAATTAAGACTAAATTAATAAGTGACACACTATAAGCGCCACTTGACACTCACCCACTCAACACTTTAACTTTGGAATTAGTGCAGAGAGCTTCTTAACTTTTTAACACACACAATGTTAAATAACACACTCCCAGCTCTTCCCAGCATAATATTATCATTAATAAACACTTTTCCACTCATTTACTTTTTTAACTTATGTTGTATTTTTTGATTTTTGAGCATATGAAACCGCCTTGCTTTTGGGTTAACTTTTGAACCTGTTTTAAATTTAAGCAAGTTTTATATGCAAAAAACATAGTAAATTTGATTTTTCTGCTTGACTCTGGCGTACTCAACAGTGAGAATTCAGCTTTTTCCAACTGATTGACAGTGCTGAACTCAACACTTTACTATGTTTTGATTTTTTAACTCCAAATAAAAAATTCCACATAATAATTTTTTTGTGTTGCAACCAAGTTTCCAGACTCTCCTGCCAACATATCTTACAATACACAGGGGGCGCTTGATGAGTTGCCCCTTGATGTATCTAACGGCATGAATCAATATGATGGCAATATTGAACTACGGGCACTTCTTCCTAATTAGGAGCACTACCAATTCTACCTGCTGATCCCCGCACAAGTTATTCCTCAGCTTCATACCCTACATCAAACATGCCACTATGCTACCCCCTTGTGCCTTGTGGCTTTACCCATATAGTATATTAATCACAATATTCTATAATAAACAATACCTTATTCTATTTATTCTTGTCCTTTCTATTAGACTGTTGTCTTCCCCAACTCAAATACTCAACCCTCATTGGTTCAGTTACAACAGTGGTAGCAGAAGTAGGTTCACAGTCTACCTAAAAGAAAAATTCCCCCAAGAAAGGACAGAGTACGGGCCGTATGGGTACTCCCCATCAAGAAGCCTTCCTGCCAATCCCCAAGGGGGACATCCCCAATGGGTACGTCATTTACCAAGATCAGCTGGTTCTTACAAGTGTGTATAATTGACTCTGCCTTGGACAGTGTAACACCAGAGTCACCCTTCCCCAGTCAGACCTTTTGCAACGCATGCTCAATCTCCAGCTGGAATCCTTTGCAGGTGGGGTCAAAGGAGCTGACATTGTCAGTTGGCTCCACTCCACCAAAATCTGCCTCCATATCTGTCAAGTACCTGAGCCCATGTGGGTTGCCACTGTGTCTGGGTGCCTTGCGGGGCCCGCCGCTGTGTGGTTCACCAACTGGGCCAGCCAAGAAATTGATATCACCTGGGCGTTGTTCAGGGACGCCGCAAAGTCCTGCTATAGCAAACCCTTCTCTCCTATTGTGGTGGGAACTCCCCTCCTGGCCATTAAACAGACTGGGTCCGTCCCTGAATACCTTGCCACCTGGCAATAAGCTCTTGCCGCTGCCCCAGAAGCTGTGACCAATGGAAATGCAATGCTTCTTACCTTGATAGTCAATGGGCTCAAGCCCTATATCTGTAAGTGGGTCCCCGTAGGTTGCTGCACCTCCATTGATGACTGTTACAAGGCCATCATGGAGGCCAACAACTAGGCTTCAATGGGATTGCGCTGGACAAAGGATGCTCCGCCCCAACCTTGTGCCACGCCTGGCAGTGCCCACAGCCAAGTAGGCTGCCGCCAGCCCCACCAGTAGGAAAATGGAGTTAAGCGCCCCCGCAAGGGGGAACTCTAACTAGCGCAAATTGAGGACCAGGGAAAAGCCTGGGGGTTGTAGCTACAAGAGGTCCTACAACCCCACCTGACCCTCACTCTCATTCCCTCCTTGAAAAGAACCCCTGCAACTCCAGTGTGCATGAAGTTGAAACCCTTGATGTCTTCCAAGTTCACAGTGACAACCCTGTTCTCCAAGAAAGACACTCTCCAAATAAAGTAACCCATTTGGCTTATCTCTTCCGTTTTGGTGGAAACACCCACAAACTATTGGTAGATACCGGGGCCAACCATACTATGGTTGACCAGGCATTTGCTGATTCTCAACAATTAGACCAAGTGCCAAGAAGATTCAAGGCAGTACAAGTAACTGATTCCCATAGAGTGGCAATTACCCATGAGACAGTACCCTTCTCTGTGAGAATGGGAACATCCAGGTTAAACTCTTTGGGCCAATCATGGCAGGACTCAGCCACAACGTAATTGCTGGCCTTGACTGGCTTTGTCACAACTGTCCCTACATTGACTGGGATACTTCCGTAATTACCCTCAATAGAAATGGGGTGGTTTTCCAGATATACCTTGTTGAAATGAGCAAGTTACTTCATGATACTGTGTTTTTCAGAATAACAGAGACATGCCTGTATTATTTCAAGGAGGGAAACTAGACTTTAATCAATGCTCAGTTGAAGTTATTTGCGCTGAACCCTCTGCGCCCCATTGACCACTTCACCTCCACCAGCACTTGCTGCACTTCTTGAGGAGTATAAGGACGTTTTTAGTGAAACGCTGGACCAACTACCTTCTCCTTGGGAAATCCAGCATGCTTTACAACTACAAGGGTTTCTCCCAAAGCACGTCCCCTATATTGTCTTACACCAAAAGAAGATGAGACCCTTCACCAGCACCTTGTGGATGCACTTGATAAGGACTTTATTTGCCCCTTGCTTTTGCCATATGGGGCAACTGTCTTCTTTGTAGCCAAGAAGGACAGGTCCCTTTGCCTGGTCACAGACTACCACGCCTTAAATGAGATGACCGTTAAAAATAAGTACACCCTGCCATTGATCAATGATCTGTTTGACACGCTCACAGGTGCAAAGGTCTTTAGCAAGATTGATCTCACTACAGAGTACAACCAGGTCTGCATTGCACCAGGGGATGAGGCAAAAACTGCCTTCTGCACACACTAAAGGTTGTTTGAGTATCAGGTCATTAACTTCAGAATGACCAATGCTCCTTCTACCTTTGACATGTTGATGAACAAAGCATTTGAGGATTTGATTGAAAAATGTTTTGTTGTTTACCTTGACAACATTATTGTCTTTAGTCAAGATTAAACCACACACCTCCAACACCTCCATGCTGTCCTCAACACCTTTCAGAAAAATCAGCTAAAAGCTAAACCTTCCAAATGTGAATTCCTTAAGTCAGAGCTATTGTTCCTTGGACACACCATCTCTGCCCAAGGAATAAAGCCTGGCCCTGCCAAAATTAAGACAATTACCAGCATGCCACCACCCACCAATGTGAGCCAGGTGTTTACATTCTTAGACATGGTTGCCTACATGCGCAAGTTCATTCACAATTGTGGGGAAATAATTGCACCCCTCACTGAGCTCTTAAACACTAAACAGCGCTTCCATTGGACCCCTGCCAGGGATCTAGCCTTTGAGTAGTTGAAGCATAGACTTACAACTGCGCCTGTATTGCAATTCCCCAATTGGAACTACCAGTATGAACTTGAGACTGATGCCTCTGACAGAGCCATAGGAGGCATGCTACAGGTGGAAACTGACAAGGGCGTCTTCCTCCCTGTGGCATATAAGTCCAGGAAGCTCACTGACTTGGAACAACATTATCCCATACATGATAAAGAGTTAGTGGAAATTGTGCACTGCGTTGAGAAATGATGTTGTTACCTGAAAGGGGCTACCTTTCCACCCTGCATCCTGACAGATCACAAGTCACTCCAGTACTTCAACATGCAGTCCCACTTGACACGCTGCCAAGCAGGCTAGGTCAAGCGTATATCCCCCTACCAGTTGCGCATCAAGTACAAGCCTGTTAAGGAAATTGTCACAGCTGACGCTCTCTCACATCTCTACGTAGCGTCCATCACTGGGGACAATGAATTAGATCCAGATTGGCCAATGCTTTACCTCTTTCCTGAGGGAACTTGTTACAAAAGCCTTAACTTGGTAACCATCTCCAAGCTAAAGAACAACAAAATTCAGTTTACCACCAATGCTGGAAAAGTCTACCGCTGGGTAGAGACAAGTGAAAAGATGCCCTACATTCACACCACACAACAAGGCGACACAATATTGCATTATCACTGCACCTTGGGTCACATCAGAGGATGTAACCTCTTTGAAATCATGAAAAAAAGGTTTGGTGGCTGCGTATGCGCCAAGACATCTTGGACCTCCTCAAAACATGTGTGTTGTGTGAAAAGAATACACCCAAACCTGCACCTCTCAAGTCTGTCCTGCCCATTAAGGCCATGGAACCCTTTGAGCAGTGAGCCCTCAATATTGTTGGGCCCCTCCCCAAAGATAGACTGGGGAAGAAGTACATCATAACAGTCATTAATTATTTTACCTGCTGGCTAGTAGCAAGGGCAGCCACTAACCACACTGCCACCACCATCACCTGCTTCATTGGCAAGGAAATTGTGGCTTGCTTTGGGTGGCCCAAACGTCTCATCACAATTGCAGAGCCTGAGCTTGTTGGAAATGTCATGAAGGCGTACTGCGCCAAGAATGCCCTCCAACAAATAGTCACAATTCCCAATCATCCACAAGCTAATGGACGTGTAGAGCAATTGAATGGCTCACTTTTCCAACTGATTGCCAAGATCTCACAAGAGCATCCAAAACTGTGTGGACTGAACACCTGCCCACCACCCTACTTATCTGCTGGGCAAGAATCAACAGAGGCACCAGGTTCAGCCCTAGCACCCTAGCCTTTGGGACGCCTGGCAGTCTGAAAGGATTTGAACAAGGGAAGCTATAATCTACAGTTCTTGGAAAACCTCCCTGTTGACAACTCCATCTCTGAGCCAATGGCGTACCAGGCCTGAGAAATTGAACACAAACAAATTGAAAGTGGGACAGAGCACCTTGAAGCCAGATACGCTGTAGATGATCCTGTCTACACCCTCAACCCCAATTCAGCCAAACTGGAACCCAACCACCTGGGGCCCTTCAAGATAGCTGCGCTCTATGACAATCACACCTATCAACTTGAAGATGTCCAATGAAACACCAAGAAGCTTCACCACTGTTGTGATCTGAGGCGCAGCACAGAGTCACAACAAGAAATCCTAACCTTAGGATTGGATTCATACTAAGTCTTGGTTAGAATTGCAGGGAAAGCTATGTGATTACCTTGTGGCCCTGATTGAATAATATCTGCTAGACATGGCTAGAGAGGCGCTGAAGTACGTGGAGACACAAAGACAAAAATGTGAATATAACTTAATTTTATTGGAAAATAGGAAATGTAATATATAGTGGTAGATGATACCACAAAACACTACCAGGACAGTAGGATCACTTGCTACAAGCATGAAAGGGGCAAGTGAGTTGCACAGGATCAGGAAACTGAACAATTGTATTTCCCAATTCAGAGCCAGCCTCATTTCAAAGGATGAAAGCAAAAGAAAGAGATTTGTCCTCAAAATAACCCAACAAAGGCAAAATCAAAACATGGTGAATGGTGGAATTCACAACATTGCCCCCAGCTAGATTGGCCTTAGGGGGGTGAAACTTGCGGAGGAACTTGGCATGCACTTGAGCAAAAGATCAACCATTAGAGAGGAGTTTTACAGTATACTCTGACCCTCGCTTGAAAGTCACTTCCAAGGGCTAATCCACAACAAGTCTAGCTTATGAGCTTGTCCTCCCACTCTATGTTGATAGTAGAGAACATGGCCCCCAATGTTGAACTCAGGCAGAGGGATCTCCCAGCATTGTCAGGGAAGAGCTCTAGCAGCTAGGTCTTATAGGCGGACATGTAGGCAGAAGCCTGGATATCAATGATTTGGTTAACTAGATCCTGGATATGCTCATCAGGGTTCATGGACCTATAAGAGGAGAGTAGGCCCCCCAAGAGCAACGGGGTAGTAGCTTCACAACCATACAGCATAGAAAAAGGGGAATACCCGGTGACACAATGTTTGCTAAGGCAATAGGCAAAGAGAGCAGCGGGTAAGTATAGATCCCAGTTGGCGGCATCAGAGTAAGTGAGTTTCCTCATGATAGAACCTAGAGTTGAGTTTGCGCGCTCAACTGCCCCATTGGTGGAAGGATTATAGGGGGCAGAGAAAGACTGATTAGACCCTAAGGCTTTAATCACAGAGGTTACTAACTTGGCGTTGAAGTTAGTCCCATTGTCAGACAACAACACTTGAGGGCAACCATGGCAGAAGAATACATCTTGCACCAGAAAGCCAGCAGTTGTCTTGGCAGTGATTTACTTAGTGGGCAAGCTTCTACCCACTTGCTAAAATGATCAACAGCAATTAGGATAAAGTGGCAAACAGAGCAGGAGCAAGTGAGAGGCCCTACAGCGTCAATACTGAAAGTGTGAAATGCATGTTGAGGGGGGACTAGCTTGAACTCATGAGCAGTGGCTTTAGGTTGTTGGAGTTGACAATCATGGCAACTAGCAATAACATCTAGGATCAGCAAGCAAAGATATTCCCAGAAGTAATTCTTTTGGAGCCAGGCATGGGTCTTGGTAACACCTCTGTGTCCTGTCTCTTTATAAGCTTGAAGCACCAACAAAAGGCAAAGACTAGGCCTTACATAGGACAAGTAGTTTCTTGTACTTTCTTGAAAAGCTGATTGTCACAAATGAGGGTGTCTTCAGATAGCTTAGAAAGGGCAACTTGAACTTCCTCTGTCTTGCTCTCCCATGAAGAAGGGTATCCAATTATTTCATACAACCAGTCAGCCTCAGCAGGGTGTAGGGCAAAGATGGGCATTCTGGACAGTCCATCAGCATTCTGATGTTGAATCCCGGGGCAGTGCAGCACAGTGAAGTTGTATCCTTGCAGGCAGAGAGCCCATCTAGCTAGTCGTCCTTCTGGCTCCTTGAGTTGCTGTAGCTATTTGAGCAAAGCATGGTCAGTAACCACAGTGAAATGGGTGCCATACACATAATGGCAGAACTGCTTGACAGCATGCAGAACAGCTAGGCATTCTTTTTCAGTGACGCTATAGTTCTTCTCATGTTTGTTGAGGACTCATGAAGAATAGGCCACAGGTTGGTTGACACCTTCATTGTTAAGCTGGGCTAGGATGACACCCACAGCTACTCAACTAGTGTCAGTGTACAAGATAAACTCATAATTGTAATCAGGGTAGACTATAATGGGAGCCTCTTTGAGTTTGGCTTTCAGCACTTCAAAGGATTGATGTTGGCTGTTAGTCCACTCAAATGGTACGTTGCAAAGAAGCTGGACCAAGGGTTCACTAGTGTCTGCAAAATCAGGGATGAATTGTCTATAGTATCCCATCATGCCCAGAAAGACTTGAACTTCCTGCAGGTTGGAGGGCGGAAGCATTTTGTCAATGGCCTCAACTTTCTTAGTCATGGGAAAAATTCCTGTCTGAGTCACCTCATGCCCCAAGAACTCAAGGTGTTCCTTGAAGAAGACACACTTGGATGGTTTTAACTTAAGGCCAGCTTCACAAATCTTTATGAACACTTCCTTAAGATGGGCCAGGTGGTCAGTGAAGGTAGTACTAAAGACCGTTATATCATCTAAGTAAACTAAGACACATGAGAGCTTCAAATCATGGAGGATGGAGTCCATGGCTTGTTGAAAAGTAGCTGGAGCATTGCAGAGCCCTTCCGGCATTTGCGTAGGCTCAAACAATCCTTCAGAAGTGATGAGCGCAGCCTTCTATCTATCCTCAGTGGAGAGATCAACTTACCAGTAAACAGAAGACAGATCCATGGCAGAGAAGAACTTGGACCCCCCAAGGCAGCAGAGAGCATCAACAATGCATGATAAGGGGTAGGAATCCTTTTTGGTTAAGGAATTAAAGCATTGGTAATCCATCACAATATGATGAAATCCATCCTTATTTTTCAGTATGAGTAAGGGGGAGGTCCATGGACTTTGGGAAGGAGCAAGCAGTCCAGCGTCTAGAAGTTGTTTGAGCTCTTTAGACACCTGAAAATCCTCTACTTGACTGCAGCAGGAGGATTTAGTGCAAAAGGGGGGAGCATCACCAATATCAATCTGGTGAATGACACCTTTGGCTAAGCCATAATCAGTGCTATCCTTAGATAAAGATATCCAAAAACTGATCCAGTAGGTCAAGCACCTCTTTCTGCTGAACTGGAGATAGTTGCAGGAAGTCTTGAGCAGTGAACAATGATAGGACTTGCGTATTATCCTTGGGTAAGTTAAAGTCTTGAAACATACCAAAAGCTTGTAGTAATAGGACGTCAGGAGCATTCAACAACCTATCATAACCAACAACCTGCTCTCTAGACACATGTATGGGGAGAGCAATCAAGTTGGCAACCAGCAGTTTAACAGGGTTTTATATGAGACATCTAAGATTCCTGGGCATAGGTAGGGTTTGTTGCGTCCTAGTGAGAGAGGAGAGTATAACTCCAGAAACATACACTCAGGTAGCTCATATGATATTTGGGAGTCTAGGATAGCTTGAGATCCAGGGGGAATGGTTACAGCGGAAGTGGCCAAGAGAGGAATCCCTTCAGACGCAGGGCAAGCCATAGGAGGACACTTCATGTTGGAGGAATGGGTACAGTAGCTTAAAGTGAAAACACCAGTGTGATATATTCCAAGGCACATGTCTTGAGGCGCTTCCTGGGGACTTTAACTGGTTCTTCAAAGATCAGAGGGACCTTGTAACCTAAGATAGAGAGGTAGCCATCCTTTAAGTTGATGATCCCATTATATTCCCTAAGAAATTGAGTACCAACTAGAAGGTCACAGCTCTCATTCTCTAAGACAACAGCAGGCGCGGCCAAGAGTAGCTTGCCAAACCGCATGGGCAGAGCAGAATAAGCTCCTATAGTGTGAATCATGGAAAGCCCAGCTGTGCCATACAACTGATGATAGTTAAGGTTGGGGGCAAGTTTGAGCTTCTTGACAAGCTTTGAAGAGACAACATTAACAGGAGACCCTGTGTCTAAGACAGCCTTAATTTTTACCTTTTGGATGGATATTTCCACAAGAGTGGTAGTACAACCAAAGGGAGGTAGGACAGCCAGAATGTCTTGGGATTTTTCTAGTTCTTTGTCACACTTTTTGGTCATGCATCTTAGGACCAGGAACTTCTTAAAGACCCTCTGGAGAGAGAGCAAAACAGAGACATTTTTGAACACAGCTTCAGCAGCCTCAGTAGCTTCTTTGGAAGATTCAACAAGCACAGGAGATCTCTTGGCTTGAGTGAGGTAAGGGAAAGAGACAACTTCCTTGGATTTAGGCAGAGACTTGACGGTTGTTGTAGATTTCCCAGAACATAGCTTATAAGGGAATGTAATAGTTTCAGGAACGGCTGGGACAGAATACCCATAGGTGTTGGGGTCTTCTATATCAGAATCATCCATGTCAGAGTCATCAGATATATTGTGAAATAGCAGCAGAATGGGAGGAGCCTCAGTGTCAGTAGGCTCAGAGTCAGCAATGGAGGGGGGAATTGAAGGAGACTGGGAGAAATTGTCAACTGAGAGTGTCTCCACCTCTAGGTTGACTGTTCTTTTCCCGCCTGTTCTTTGGGATCAGCTCCTTCAACTTGAGATTAGTGCAGACTTGTGAATGGTGACCTATCTGTCCACAGTTATGGAAATCCTGGCGTTGAGGGGGATTCTGCAAGTTCATGGAAAGGATACACGGGCCACGTGAAGAAAAACCAGAGGTAGAGGCAACACAATTATCCCGCACAACTTCCCCAGAATGGGTAAGGTGCATATCCTGCAACAGTGTCTTTATGCTCTTAATAAAGGAAAGTATGGCTTTATGGGCCTTGAAGTGAAGACACAGGAGCTGGTTAACCTTGAGGGCTTGAGCGCAAGCCATGTACGCTTCTGTGCAGTCAACTGGCGGCTTGTGATCAGTTGTTGTCTATCATGTAGAATCTATCTGCAAATTCAGCTAGGGTATTCTTTGGTTTGAAGGCAATGTGCATGAAGGCGTCCTTATTTACTTCCAAACTAAGATAACCCCCAAACTTGTCAATCAGAAGCTGCTTCATATCTTCCCAGGTCTTGATGGTGGGCAGCTCTGGCACTACTACCTCTTTGCAGGTCAGGTGCAGACAGGTTATAATGTGTTCCTTCTTGACCTCATCTGAGGCTCTTCTCATGGCATTTTTTAGATAGTTAGGAAAGCTGCAATGGTTGAGGTTTTGGGATTGAAAACTTTCTTGAAGGTAGGCTTGAAATGTGCTTCTGGAGTTGGGCCACCATTGTTGCTATCAAGTACATTTATGCGTGGGGAGAATTCTGCTTGGACTTGGTGGGGGGCTGTCTGGCCCACAGCTGGCAAACACTTTCCTAAAAGGTAGTCAAGTTTTCAGTAGTGCAGGTGCCCATATTATTAGCTAGGGTGGTCTGCTGCTCAGTAACATCCAGGCGCTGACCCTGTGCAGTTAATACCAAAGACAGTTCAGCCAGTTGGGAAGTAAGAGACGGGCCCACCAAAAGGCAAGGGGAAAACCTGTCACTTACTGAATCAATCACTTCACTTGATTCTTGCACGTCTTTATCAAGCTCAGAGTGATCTTGCTTCAGGAGCTCCACTTCATTGGCTTTAGCTATCAACTCTCTAGCACAATTAATATGGGAGGCTCCTGCCAAGCCAGGGCAGCAACCATCTTCACCAACAACTCCAGGTGGACTAACAACAGACGACATTGCCTCACACAAAGTAGTAACCTCTTGTTGTAAGTCAGCAACCTGAGTTGTCAGAGCAAGCACTTGAGAATTAGGCTGAGGGGCTTTGGGAGGGCAATCCTGACTGCAGGTAGATGCTCTTAACTCTTGAATGGCATCCCAGAGTCTCTGTTCTCTATTTGCTAACTCATCAGATAGAGGAGAAGGCAGGGCATCTGATTTGGAGGTAGGCAGTTCATTTATTTGAGTCTGGAGTTTGGCAATGGTAGGAGCAGTAGCAGCCCTTTCTTGATCAAATTCTTTAACAAGTTTATGGAGGCCTTTTGCAGCATGTACATCTACTTTCTGTAATTGGTCAAAGGAGTAAGCACTGAACTTGTTGAGTTACTGCACAAGTTGTTTGAAGTTGGTGAGATAGGCGTTTAGAATGGAATCTACTTGGGAATGCCAGGGCTGTTCCAGTTGGTGGAACTCATGAAGATGCTCTCTGATATACTTGGGGATGAACTGGCGTATTTGTTCAATGGAGTTGACCAAGCAAGATTGGGAGGTGACAGAGCTGCGCTGATTGTTGGATAATAAAGAAAACAGGGAGTGTATCCACTGCTGGTAGGCCGCAAACTGATCCCAGTGATGAGTGATGGCAGCTTGTAGCAATGAAATCTCCTGAACGTGGAGCCCTAATACCATTTGATGATGGGCTATGGCAAGTTGTACAAAGAAGGACAATAAGTGTTCAGCAGAGCCAGCCAATGAGAGGAGGTGCTGGGGAAATTGTGGAGCTAAAATCAATTTTTAGTATTCTGCTTGGCTGAACTGAAGCTGGAGGCAAGGGATGGCTCCGTCACGGGCTATCCCAAGGGCTACTGCCATAAAGTGTTCCAAGTCAGGGGTACCCAAAGGGTAGGCCATTGAGCGGGGACCACTACCAAGGTTCAGCACAGTAGACACAATAGGCAGGTTGGCAATGTCTTCCTCAATAGAAGGACTGGTAATTTCAGTAAAAGTTGGCTCTTGTATGGGAGGAGGCAAAGGTCCTGAAAACTTTGTTGCAAAAGGGGTAACCAAGAGGCTTACAGCCCCTGTAGTGAGCACCATTTTTGTTGTGATCTGAGGCGCAGCACAGTGTCACAACAGGAAATCCTAACCTTAGGATTGGATTCATACTAAGTCTTGGTTAGAATTGCAGGGAAAGCTATGTGATTACCTTGTGGCCCTGATTGAATAATATCTGCTAGACGTGGCTAGAGAGGTGCCAAAGTTTGTGGAGACACAAAGAAAAAATTGTGAATAGAACTTAAATTTTATTAGGTATAGAAATTGGGATTATATACTGTGTAGCTTTACCACAAAACAGTACATGAACGGTAGGATCACTTGCCACCAGCATGAGTGGGGAAAGTGAGTTTGCAGAATCAGGAAACTGAACAATTGCATTTCCCAATTCAGAGCCAGACTCATTTTGAAGGGCAAAAGCAAAAGAGAGATATTGGTCCTCAAATAACCCAACAAAGGCAAAATCAAAACATGGTGAATGGCGGTATTCACAAAAGTGGTGATGAGAACCCCCTTGTAACTCTCATTCCTGCATCCTGGGTGATCCTCCCCCCTCACCACTGCTGACCCCAGGTGACTCTCCTCTCACTTGGGTTGTTGATCTCTGCTCCCTTCTGTCTCCCCAACAGGACATCCTGCTTGCGCTCACAGGAACTCTTCTCAATGATGTACTTTTGGCTCAACACTCTTCTCTGGACGGCATGGCCCTCCTCTCCAAGCTCACTCCCAAGCACTCAAAGGAAGGCGTGTATGTCCTAAAGGAGAGTATAGTTTACCAAAATGAGCAAATTTGGGTCCCTAAGAGCTTGTGTGCGTGTGTCATGACAGAGCATCATGAACCCCCCTGTTTGGGCATCCAGGTACAAAGAAACTCCTGGAGCTCATCAGATGCACCTACAGTTGGGTTGGGATCACTAAGGCCATTGGGCCTTGGGTTAAGCAGTGTGTCACCTGTGCGCACTCAAAACCAGATTGCTCAGGCAACAATGGCCTCCTCCATCCCCTCCAGCAGGCACAGGGTCCTTGGTTGTCCATCTTGGTAGATTTTGTATTGGAGCACCCCTTATCTGGTGGCTTTGACTTCATCATGGTGGTAGTTGACAGATTCACCAAGTACTCAATGTTTATCCCATGCTTAACCACCCTGAACTCAGTAGGAATGGCTAAGTTGTTTGTGAAACATATCTTCACTAACTTTGGCTTGCCCCAGGAGATAGTGAGTGATTGTGGACCCCAGTTCACCTCTGTGTTCTGGGAATTCTTGTTAGCCATTCTCAACATCAAGCCCTGCTGCTCCACGTCTTACCACCCTCAGTCAGACGGCCAGACCAAGAGGGTGAATAAGACTATGAAACAGCACTTGCGCTGCTACGCTAATGCCACCATGGACTCTTGGTCAGAGGATCTTCCCTTGGCACAGTTTGCTTACAATAACACAGTGCATCCTCTACTAGTGTGTCTCCCTTTCAAGAAACTCTAGGCTTCTCCCCTGCTTACTCTATTGGTCCGTCTCTAAAACTCATGTCCCAGCCGCAACAGACATGGTAGCCCACCTAAAAGCCACCCATACTAAAGTATAAAAGACACTGGTTAAATCCATAGAGTCCTACAAGAAGGCAGCTGATAAGAACCGCTGCCTGGCCCCAGACTACCCGGTAGGCTCTCTTGTCATGCTGGACTCCTCCAACATTTACATGAAAGTACCTTCACACAAGTTTGCTCCAAAACACCTGGGCCCATTCAAGGTGTTGGAAAACAAAGGTAATAGAGCATACATGCTGGATCTCCCACCCTTGTACCGCATTCATAACACCTTCAACGCCTGCCAACTTCCCCCCTTGAAGGCCTTGCTCCCAACACCCCAGAGCCCATTATGGTTGACAGCACCCCTGAATATGAGGTGAAAGCAATAGTGGCATCCTGCCGGATCAAGAAATTCCTACAGTATTGCATCAAATGGAAAGTTTATCCCTCCTATGACAACATCTGGGTAAGCCTGTCAGATTGTTGCAACTGTTGGGACCTAGTTCAGGAATTCCACTGCAACAACCCCAAGGCATTGGGTCCTCCCAAGTCTCTTCTGGCTCTTAAGATTACCAAGGCTCACAAAAACTTCTTGGTAGCCACTCTCCCTCAAGGAGGCATCTGCTCACAGGAAAAAGGAAACAATAATGTAAAGTCACTCTCCTCTTTGACCTTGGATAGTACAATCTTCCCACATTGCACCAAGAAATCTCTTCAGAAGTCAGCCAAGCCCCTAAACTCCCTTGAAGATTTAGCCCACACAGTTGACAAGAGATTTGTGTTGGCATACCCCTCTCAGGTAGCAAATGTTGAGGTTGGGACTCTTTCCTACTTGGGAGGGATTCCTGATTAATTTGGACTATTTTTTGGCTTGAGTTCAACTGCATTTAAAATTAATCAGGTCTAAACAATCAGGTCGCGCTGCTGCCAAATTATTAAATTCCAACTTAACTGGATTGAATGGTGACCTGCCCCATTCATTTGATCCCAGCCAATCAGAGTTGGGGTCGGAAATTAGTGCAAAACCCTCCAGCTTGCTGGATTTGCCTGGAAAAATTTCTCCTGTAGCCAATCGAATCCGCGCCTCTGGGTCAGATGACCTTTGAATTCTGTTTTCCACCCTTAAAGCAAGGCAGGGGACTTTTGGCTTCCTTCTTGCTCATTCTTTCAAATTAAAGTTTATAAGTTTCCCTCACTTGTGTTTTAAACTTTGGGGCCTTTTCTAGTCCCCTTCTTTTATCCCTGGCCTATTTCAGTATTTTTATTGCTGTTCATTTTCTTTTTCACCTTTCCCTGGCTTACGGTGTTGTTTTCAAAGCCTCTATAGTTAATGTTAGTGTTTGTGCATACACTTACCTTAGTTGCTTTTTAAAAACTAGTTTGAACTTTAAAATTAGTATTATAATTACTATAATTACTTACTTTAAGTTTGAAATCATTGTTCTTTTGCTTTTGGGTTACTTCTTGCTTTATATACACTTTAAGTTTCTTTTAAACCCGCTTTCAAAGTCAACTGTTATCCTGTGGCCGCTGTCCTTGCTCCTCTCAGCCTCTCCTTTGACCTTCTTGTTTGTGTTGGACCTTAAATTGTCCCTTTCTTTGTTTTGCAAATTAAAGAAAATAAAAGCCTTAGAGGAAATAAACCTGTTACTGTTGACCTCATTATTTGATACAGAGAGAAATGTTGGTGCTAACCTGGATCAGTTTGTGCACTTACTGGAGAACATCCCTGGATGCGCCCAGGATATCTTTGCTGCCAGTGAGAATGTTGTAAGAAGCTTGATATGTGATGACCTCAAGTTCTCTGCCCTTGATTCCGTTCCACCCATGACTCCTAGCCTAGCCATCTTTTCTTCTCCTCCCTTGGAGATCCCAGTCTCAAAGGTCCCAGAAGAGGACTTGATTGAACAAGAGTTAGCTCCCAAGTATGCTCCCTGGTTACTTGGTGGAATGCTATTGATGGGTTTGGACTCATACTTTCCTTGCCTGTCTGCCACGTCCTCCTTATGGACGCCCCTTTGAGCAGCCATCCCAGTCTTGCACTGGGTAGTGTCCTGGTGGGTTCTTCCCCCAGGATGGGAGCTAAACTTAGTTAGTTTAGCCCCTCTCTCTCACATCTGAGGACCTTCCAAGAGAAGCCCAATTTGACCATTGCTTTGTATAAAAGGGTTTTGGAGACAGAAAGCCCAAACTCTGTGGCAAGCATTGATTGGACAGCAAGTGAGTCAAGGTGGCAATCCTTGTTAACCCACTGCTTGATTGCATTGGTATGAATGGGCTGAAGGAGTTTGGGCTGCCTATTAGCCTTGGTGGATTTGGCAATTTTCCTGGTGTTACCATAATTTTTGTTGATGTCACCAATATATCTGGCTTCAACTCCAAATTGGGACGCAATATCCCAAACTGCCATTCCCCCATTCAAGCAGTTGAGGAGAGCTTCACTCTCACTATCTGTCAACTGATGCTGGCCCTTAGCAGGTACTGCGGCATCCTGGCTGGCAGGCTCAACACAGGGGATGTGAACCTTTGTGTAGAAGTTGGGATCACGCTTGGTTGCACTGGCGCCATCAATAGTGGCATATGATACAGGCGCAGATGGCTCTTCAGTGGTGGCCAATGGCTCATATGATGTATCAAAGACACAGGGGCAGGAAGTAGCAACTCTTTAATCAAGAGTGTGGGGCCAGGTGACAACTGGGTACACAGTGGAGGTGTATGTAACCTCATTATTCCCAATGAATTTTGTGTATGAGACTTTGATTGCAGGCCTTGAGAGTGGCTTCTGTCTGGGATTCAGGCTATGTGATCTGGCTTGGCATGTGGGAGGTGGTTGACTGGCAATGACGCCTTGGGAGGCCTGTGTATTGGCATGAAACCTCTCAATTTGGGTTCTGGGTCTGTTCTTGGACCCTCTGGGACGCCCTTGTGGACAGGCTGCCCTGCAGGCTGGTGCAGGAGCGGGTTGGGAATGCAATTGTCTGTCCATAAAAATAAAAATAATATATATTAGATTAAATATGTATTTATTTGGATTTATTGGTTTAGTTGTGGGTAGTTGTTTTCTCTTGATCTAGCCTTGAATATTAACAGAATTTCTATATCCGTGATTTGAAGTGTATTATAAATCCACTGCCACCCTTGGCCTTGGATTGAACCGTTTTTTCCTGCCACACCAAAAAAGGGCCAAAAATAACAGCCAAGCCACTAAATTCTCTAGGAGATTTAGCTCATACTGTTGATGAGAGATTTGTTCTGGCCTACCCTGCAGATCCCCTGGCTTTGATTGTCCTGGCCTGTGAAGAAACACTGATCAATTTGGATTGTTTGTTGTCATGGTGTTGTCCTCTCTTAAAAATTACAAGAAATGCCCAATTAAATGATGCCACATCAATAACCAGAAAATCAAGTGAATCCCAAATTCCTGGGATGGTCTCTAGCTAACCAGGTGAAGCTGCAGAAATTGACTTGAAACCTTCCAGTGCCCCTGGTCTTGTCCAGCAAAATTTCTCTTCCTGCCAATCAGATGCAAGCCAAAGTGGTCATATGATTATTTATTAACAAATCTCCTCTTTTAACAATGCCAGGGGACTTTGTGTCCCATGCTTGTCAATTTTCAAAATTATTAAACTTGGAAACAGTTGCTTTCAAACTTTGTCATTATTTTTTAGACTCTTTTGGAGTCCTCTTTAATCCCTGAACAAAGTGTTAGTCATTTTCTGTCCCAAACCTTACCTTTACGCTGTCAGCTCATAGCTGGTCATCTTTTAAAGCCCTGCAACTTAGGCCTTTCACTTAATTGTTGCACCTGTAGTTTACGCTTTTGAATTTAAAGTTTGAACTCAAGAATTCAACTTAAAATCTCTTATAAATTCTATTATTATTTTGAGTTTTTCTTTAATTTCATTGTTTTTGAGCCTGCTTTTGCTTTTACGCCCACCCAAGCCATCCAAGACCATCATCAAGCCTTTTGGATGCTTCCTGCTGCTCCCTGCTGGTTTCTCCTTGTGGCCACATATACAGTACCTAATTTTACTGATTTTAGGACCAAAATTGCACCCAAAAATTTAGAATCTTCTGTGGATTGCTATTATGATCTTCCCTATTTTAAAATTTGTGGTGTTTACTTTGGCTCCTTTTGTGCTTCTTCTCTGGACAACTGTCTCCAGCCTATGATCACAATTTTCTACTTCTGCTTGCCTTGTGGGGAAAATACCTTAAGTCTCTTGAACCTCCCTGGTGAGCTTCTTGTTTTGGGCAAAACAATTGTTAAGAGCCTGACTTGTGACAACTTAGACTTTTCTTCTGCAGATTACGCCGTGCCAGCCCCCACATTGGAGGTGGTGCTGGCGTCTACTATTCTTAGCTTGGACAAAGACAATCCAGTACCCCTCCAAGCTCCTGTGGGGTTGCCTTCTTCTTCCACTTGCACACCCTGGTTACTCACTGGGTTAGTGTTGATGGGATTGAATGCATACTTCCCTCAGCTGCCCCTGCGTCCTCTCTTTGGTCCCCCCACCAAGCGGCCATCCCAGTACTCCACTGGGCGGCATCCTGATGGTTCATCTTGCCAGGATATGAGCCTAACTTAGTTAGTTTAGCCCCCCTCTCTCACATGTATAATATTGTATACTTTCTGGGCCTGGATAATTTTAAAGTTTAGTCACTTTTTATGTCTAAACATGGTTGTTTAGATTGAATTTTTCATTTGATTTTATCCAGAGTGGAGCTTCTTTATTTGGGTTGGTTTTTCCTAGTGTGCTTACTTTAAATTAAATTTGGATTCCAGTTCCTGCAATTAATATCTTAGTTTACTAGTGGCATTCAAAAATGGTTTGAAATCTGGTTCTTGGATTTGACAATCCCACAATTTCAAAAAACATAGTAAACTTAATGAAAATGGTTGTGGATTTGAACACTTCAAATCTGACTCCAGTTAGTTCATTTTGTCCATTAGAAATATTCAGTCCAACTTGAACTTTGCAAAGTGTCTATGAGTTCCTGCATTTTTTAAAATTTAAATAAATATAAGGTAGTTTTAAAAGCTATGGCAACAACCAAAAATACCTCAGATTTAAACAAAATGGTTTCAGATTTGAACAAAATCCAAGTTGTGCAAGATTCAGGATTCAATTAATTTATAAAATTTCAGTTAATAAAAGGAATGTCAAACAAAAAACAAAATTTCACTAGCCCACTATAAAAAATTATATCAGACATCAAGCGGTGTAGTTCAAACCACAAACAAAATGAACGGATGCAACAAGTGAAATGGATGGATGCTGTTCTGGAGTATATTATAATCAATCAGGATTCATATGAGTCACCAATAGAAGGACTAAATGAAACAAAATTTGAACAATCTAGAAGCAAGATTCCACAAGCACAAAACAAAATGAACTCACAAGATGTGTAGTATGAGCAGCCTTAAATAGAAAACTATCAACTTAACAGCCAATCAACAGCTATCCAATTTAGGAACAGAGGCATTTTATCCATTTTCATGGCTCCAGATTTGTATAAAAAGGTTTCAAGAACCTTCCAAATATGGACTTGAGATAACAATAAAAATAAATCATTAAGTTTTAAAATTTCTACTTTTTTGATTTTATCCTAGGTTTTTTTAATATGGTTTTTATAAGCAATATCTTTGACGGCGCCAGCAGCTAAGACAGCAGCAGCCAAGCCAGCTTCAATGGAGGCAAGGCTCAGAACGTGGAGGCGCCTGTTTACACCCAAGCCTTTGAGGTGGGTAACAAGGAAGCTGACCTGTATCTGACCACTGACCCCTATGGCTTTGACTTGTTTGAGAGTCACTTAGTGTCTAGCTCTGCCCCTGCTCCCATAACCACCCCCACACAAGCTGCCTGTCAAGCAACCAATAAGGATGGCAACCTTGATTTGGAACAACTTCCTGATGCTAGCCAACCTGCCCCCCTACAGCCAATCAGGATTCAGCTCCCCTGGCCCAGCACCCCAAGCAACAAATCATCACTGCTCAAATTCTTCAGGAAATTGTGGCACTGAATCTACAGGGTCTGTCCTGGGAACAGATTGCCACCCAGTTGCAATTTACCCAAGCTACTTCATGCGGGAATTCAACAACCTGATGAACAGGGGGAATCTGATTGGGATAGCCAAGAAGCCCAAGAAGGCCCCCAAGTCACAAATATCTGAGGCATACCCAATCATGCTTGACCTCCTCCAGCGGGATCCCAAGATTCCCTTAACCCAGGTCTGGAAGCAGCTTGGGCATCATAACATATGGGTCTCTGAGTGCATGGTGCAGCTCTGGATGTATGGGAAAGTGGCTTTCATACAGGTTCTTATCATTTTTGCCGGCAAACAATGGGATGACACTGAGGATTCCCTGTATGACACTGCCATCAAATCAACCCTGATCTGATGCCTAACTAGTCTAACTGATGATTTCATGTTCATCTCAGATTACAAGCTATCAATAGCTTTTGATGATTTTGGCAAGCAAAGAAAAGCTGCCGCCAAGAATAGATGGAAGAAGGTCAAGAAGGAGACGTTCATTGGTGCATTTCTGGCTGTTTCAGCCAAGGGTTTTGTCTACTATTGAACAAACCCAGATTTCATCAATGGCTACTCATACAGCCACATACTCAGTGGATTACTCAACTCCTGGGATAGCTCAAATTCCAAGTACCGGGTTTTCTTGAGCCACCAGATGGAGGGTAGCTTCACCGCCCTTGAGGCCATCCAGGGACACGGGCACCAGGCCTCAGTCTACCCCGCAGGCCATGCAGACGTCCATCTGGCTGATGCTGTCTTCTTCAACATGGGATCCACATTACGGGAGTGCCGCCCTCAGGCTTTCAATGACCTCTATCTTGGGGTCCTTGACCAAAATTTTCTCTTTGGCCACCAGATGGTGGCTGACTTGTTTGCACAAATGGTTTTCCATATGAACATGGGCAACCAATCATGTAAGGATAAGCGCCTTCCACCTCGGGCCACTGCCACTTACCAGCCCATCCAGCCAATGACCAATGAGGAATACAACAAGTGTTATATGGCAGCCATCACGCAAATTCCTCCTTCCTCCAACCCCTGCCACCAACACCCCTAACCCACAAGCCCAACCCACCCAATCCCAGACCCCCCAGGCCAGCACCGCCTCTAAGTCTTCCTTCCCGTGTTATTCTGCCTCCTAGGCATCACTCTCCCCTGCTCCAATAAACACCTGTCACCAAACATTTTCTATTTATATTATCTTTTTTTTGAATTTCAATTGTTCATGTTCTCTTTGTTTATAGTTTGTTTTATTCTTTATGTTTGCCTTATTTCTATAAAATCATATATTTACTATGTTGTGTATCTAGATCCAGAACACAGTTATTTTTAGCACTTAAACATAGCCCCTTGTGAAAACATTAACAACAATTTGGTGATCAGCTAAATTTGAATTGTAAAATTATAGTGTTAACTATTTTAAGATAAAGTTGTTACTGATCCAAATTCAAAACCTTAATGATAAACTTTAAGCCAATCAGGAGCTAAGTGATAAAGTGATTGTTGTGACATAAAGGGTCTTTCAATAATTCTTTGATGCATGTGCGCTAATTAATATGATTGGCTGGATGTTTTGCCACTGTACACCATTGCCGCTGTGGCAAGTTGTTGATGGACTAGTGCCCAATCAGCTGCTGGGTTAGCACTGGTGCATCAATAACTTGCCACAGCGGCAATGGCGTACAATGGCAAAACATCCAGCCAATCATATTAATTAGCGCACATGCATCAAAGAATTATTGAATGACCCTTTATGTCACAATAATCACTTTATCACTTAGCTCCTGATTAGCTTAAATTTTATCATTAAGGTTTTGAATTTGGATCAGTAACAACTTTATCTTAAAATAGTTAACATATAATTTTCTAATTCAAATTTAGCTGATCACCAAATTGTTGTTAATATTTTCACAAGGGGCTATGTCAAGCGCCAAAATAATATGGTAATCAAGGAAACAATGCCAACACAAAGCAAACAACACATATTGAGGTGAGCGTAAAACATATACAAAATGTGTAAAAAGATGGGATAATGTAGTAAATGGGGAAAAAAAGGAATAAACAAAGAGGCAACAGTATCAAAATAATACAGAATTTATTGGGGCAAAAGCTATAAAAACATATGAAAAGGTTAGTAAAAAATCAATGAGAGAATTAGAGAAGCTTTTGAAGGATCTCAACTCAGCAATTGCTGAAATTAAAGAGATTGACCACAAGGTCAAAGCCAAAGTGAAGCCAGCCGTCCTTGAAGGGGAAAAAATAGACAAGGTGTTGCAAAGGCTCTTATGAACAAAACATCAGACACCCTAGAGAAGAGAATTGAGAGCTTACTAAATATTCAAAAAACTGTGGTCAAGGGCCTGCAATTTAAGGCATACAATCTTTCTGCGCCGTCTGTCTGGGTTGATGACCTGGAGATGTATGAACATCTCAAACCCACCAAGTGTGCTAGGGTAGCAGATACCAAATTGCCTGCACAATTGATTGAGCCAAGAATGGCCAAGCCGGCCAAGGCTGCGGGCAAAGAAGAAACACAAGAAGATAGCCTAAAAAAAAATTAATAAATTTTAAAAAACCTACATTTTTTCTTAGAAAATGTAGACAGCAAACTCTGCCAAGTCCTGGTCCCCTTTGTCCTGGCCACCTTTTATGCAAATTATGCCACTCATGTGGCAAAGCAATTGTATCTGTCCCCCCCTGTTGTGCAGGAGCTGGAGGACCGTATTCACAGGTCCTTTCCAATGTTGCAGGTGGCGTTGGCAGAACTTACACATGCCAAGGGGGCATCCAAGAGGGAAGTTACTGCCTAAAAGGATGCCCAACTGGTCCACCTGGACCTGGTATCCCTCAGCAGAGCTTACTATGTAAACTCCATTGCTCTTGTTTGGGACGTCCTGGCAACGCTCCCATTCAAGAATGTACCGGAGATAGGCTGGGCTCATGCGGCTGTTTGCTTCTTCTTCCCATTAGAGCACACCCTGTCTTACCTATTGGAGAACTTTGGGTGGCAGTATCACGGTAGGTTCTATCATGCCGGGTATTATCCACCCAAGCAAGAAGGCTCAAAAAGCCAGAAAACCTTTGTCAAAATTAACCAAGTTAACAGATTTAAATCAAACGGTCAATTGAAAATGGGTTATGGCTGCTCCAGTCTGTCAGCTGAAACTGGTTCCCCTTTTCAAATTAACATTGATAAATTGGCGTAATTTGAGGGTCACCCAATATGAGCTTGTCAATCAGCATGGTTGTCAGAAACTAGTCACACAAGGGTTCTTTGCAACCTGGACCAGATACTTATTGAACAATGTGGAAGGAATAGGAGGTCAAGACTCAGGTGGTACTTCTTAGTCAATTTTTCTGATACATTTTGAATAAATTTCACTGTTTCAACTCTAAGAGTTGAGTCCTCCTAAAATTTTACTCAATAAAAATCTTTTATCCCAAGTTCTAATTTACTTTTTAAAAATGCATCCTGTGGTTAGGTTGTTACAATATATTCTGTACAATCTGATTCTCAACAGAATCATTTCTGGAAGATGGGGTCCTGCAGTTGGAACTTTGTTGTTGGTGCTGCCCAATGTTAATTTTGCGCCAGCCAATTTTGCAGCTCCTCCCCCATTATTGAAACTGAAAATCATGTAGCCTCCCAATGTCCAGAATTTTACTCTGAAGATTTGTAGATGTTGTCTCAGGCCATTTATATTGGGCTACTTTGGTTAGGATTAATTGTTCTGCTTAATCCTGGTATTAAAATTGGAAATTTTACAAAAAGATATTTGAAGCCACATTGGTGGTTAATCATTAATTCTATGTGGATTTGGGTGGTAATTCCCCATCACTTGGAAACGTCATCATACTATCCCGCAATTTCTGTCATATGCAGTGGGCAAATTGGCTGTTGCAGACGCAACAGTCGTCAAGAAGACAAAAATCCTCCTTGCTGACTTTGGGTTGGCCTGGAGTGCCAACAAGACAGGGCTTCCTGCAGCCATGGAGCTGACCTTTGCAAATACCAGGCACAACAAGAAGATCAGTGCAGTCTATAATAAACTGTGTGAGTTCACGGAAGTCTTTGCTGGGCAAAGGCTTCATCTGGTTGTTTACCTGGGGTTTCTATTCTACTTTGGGATGGGCGCATCTGTAGAGGACCTGGACGGGTTCCTTCTGGGAATTGACAAGGCCTGGCTTGCACTCAATGGGAAGAAGGTCCCCCCTGGATATGACTTGGTGGACCATGTAATCCAAGACACCCTGGTCCTGGCTGGGATATACGGGTTTGTAGCCCTGCCTGAAAAGCTGCTGCTTCACTCCCACCTGACCCTACTGCCTTTCACCAGCAGGAGGGAGTATTTTAATAAGGGTGTATCCACTGTTCACGGTGTAGCGTTGGAGGTTGTGCGCCACCTCCATTGCAGGGTGGGTACATACCAAAGAACCCACTACAGGCGCACACAACAAAAATATGATTTCAATAAATTTTATTACAATTTATAGTATTCTAATTATAATAAATTTTTATAATTTTTATTTCAGCAAACCAGTTTTGCAAAATATATTGCAGAAACAGTTTTTCATAAAAGCATAAAATTATATGTTAATAAAATAAATTCTAACTTGTACATTTTACGTTTAACTTTTTTAAAACTATTTTTAATTTATTTGACCAAAGTGATTTAAATATTTTTGCGTAATCCAGTATTGAGCGTTTGGGATTACCTCAGATGGCATAATAAAATAATATATAATAAAAAAATAAATTACTTACATCTATTGATGGATCTTCTGAATGTGATTGCAGGTGTGGAACTGTCTAAATATAAAATGATAATTAATAAATCTTTAATAGTAAATAAGAGAATATAAAAAAATTGGACACACTAAGCCTTTAATTGATTAGCTTTTTGGCTAGGCACGCGGGGATAAACAAATCAGAGTGGCCATAGAATTTGGCCACAGTCTCAGCTGGGAAGGTGTGGATCCCAGCCTGCAGCAAATTAAAGAGGTCCTCAGTCCCAGTTGGGGTTCCTCACTTGACAAATTGCTTGAGCCACCTAAAGACTTCCTCAATGGGATTTAGGAAGGGCAAATAGGCTGGGAGGAAGAGAAGGTGTAAATTTGCCGTGGCCAATTGCTGGGGGCCCACAGCAATGCTGGTGTCAATCATTGGGAATTCCTTGAGAATATCAGCCAATTTTTTGAGACCAACATTGTCCAACACAATGACATTGGTGAAGCCAGGGCTTGTGCGCCTCAGGTGCTCCTGGACCAATTGGAGAAATGATAGAAAGGTCCTGCTGTTATGCAAACCCAATATCATTTGGTAGAGCTCAACCCCCTTTGGACTGAGGAGAGCCACCATTGAGTAGGCTGTGGCGCGGACTGCAGCACGCCAAGCCATCATGTCATTGGAGCCTTTGGGGACATAGTCATACCAATTGCGCATTGACAAGGCAAATGCCAATTTGTCAATATAATAAAATTTGACTGTCCCCTTGGCTTTGAGGGCAGTGTACGCCTCTGCGTAGTTTTTCCGGACGTCAATGTTGACTGGGCTGTTTCTGTTGTAGGGGGATACCCCAAGCTTTTTTCAAGAAAATCACATTCCCTTCACCAGATGGTAGTAAAAGGAAATTGAGGCCACAATCCCAAAAGTAGATTTAACCACGGCCTGTATATTTTCCAGTTCAAGATGGCAGTCCCAGGTGATCCACTGGCAAATAGCCCATTTGTGCTCCTTGATGAGCATGGTAGAAACACGCAGGAATTTCTCTGCGGCAAGGACATGACCAGTATTGATGAATTTTTGGAAGGTCTTGCTGGTGTACTTGGGATCCACTCCAACAAGGGCCGTGGCCGCCTTGTAATCACCCAATTTCCACATTAGCTTAAGCAGGATAATGTGTTTGATGTCGGGGATGCGCTTCTGGGCAGGCTTTTTAGCGGTGGGGATTGCCTTGCTGGCATTGGGCACAACACAGGGAATAGGTACCTTGGTATAGAAGGCTGCAACCCTTTTTAACACCAGATGTCCCTCATTGATTTGATAGAACTTGGGCTCCATGTCTTCCTCCTGATTGCCATCACTGACGTAGGGCTCATAGCTAGTGTCAAGAACAGGCTTCATCTTCTCTAGCATGGCTGACAGGACCAACTCTTGGCAGTACACAATGTCAAACACATACAAAGTAAGTTCTACCTCCTTGTTTCTAACCGTTTTGGTAGTGGTGACCTTGGTTGGCTTCCGGTCAGCTTTGGGACCCAAGGGTTTATGCTCTGCACCCTAGCAGCTTGTGCTCCTTGAAATGGCTGTGTCAATGCAGTGTCACTATGGAACTCCCCTCTCCCGTCGCCTCCTTGAGTAGGCACTTGGGTTGCACTAACTCTGTTCTTTGACCCGCGGGGGCAACTGCAACCGCAGCGCACAACAGGTGTATTGGTACTCTGTTGTTGTGTTCCTTCCATTTTAAAATTTAATAAAATATTAAATAAATTTCAATTAAGTTACTCCCTAATTTTAATTTTTTGCTTTTATCTGAATATGAATATTTAATTAAAGTTTTTCCCACCCAATATCCCAATTATAGATTTTTTATTTCTTAATTAGTTGTTTTTGGCTTTACAACACCCATTTTAGAATACTCAAAAAAATCCACCCATTTTCCTAGATTTTAATGCCAAATTCAAACACCCAACACAATTTTTTTAAATTTGTGTTTCATATTGTGTGCCCTGTTTTAGATACCTTGGTTTCATTCATGATTACAATCCATTGCACACATTGTGTGAGTGATTTTGTTTACATAGTGAGTTGCTATTATGTTTTGTTTTTGGTTTGCGTTTTGACACACCTTGCTTGGGTGTATTTTGTCACCAATTCACATAGTAAACATATGTACACCAAAAGTCAAATCACACCATTTTGTTTGTGAATCAATGTATTTTGGATTTTATTTTGAATGGTTTTGCTTTGTGTGTGAGCCCTTTGTTACTGTGTTGACTCATTTTGCCCATTAACACCAATAAACCCTGTTAACAGAGTGTATATTTTTACCTGAGAGTTGGATTTTGTTTAAATATGAAATCATTTTGTTTAAATCTGAGGTATTTTTGGTTGTTGCCATAGCTTTTAAAACCACTGTACAAAGAATTAAATTTTATTAAAAAAGGCCATTCTGCAAAAGTGATTTGAAATTTGGACAAAGGATTTGACAATCCCGCATTTTTACGTTCAGGTTTTGAATTTACAGTATACATATTTTCACATAATCAAGTATCAAGTGTTTGGGATAGCCTCAGATGCCATTATAAAAAAATATAAAATAAATAAATAAATAAATCACTAACCTTCATTGATGGTGCCATTGAATGTGAATGTGGGCTTAGAAGCTTCTAAATATAAAATAATAATTAATAAATCTTAAATAGTAAATCAGAGAATATAAAAAAGCTGGACAAGCTAAGCCTTTAATTGATTGGCTGTTTGGCAAGGCATGCAGGGATGAAAAAATCAGCGTGGCCATAGAATTTGGCTATGGTCTCAGCTGAGAGGGTGTGGATCCCAGCCTGCAGCAAATCAAATAGGTCCTTGGTCCCAGTTAGTGTCCCTTTCTTGACAACTCACTTGAGCCGCCCAAAAACTTCCTAGATGGGATTCAGGAAGGGCAAATAGGCAGGGAGGAAGAGAAGATGCAAATTTGCTGTGCCCAATTGCTGGGGGCCCACTGTGATGCCAGTGTCAATTGATGGAAATTTCTCAAGAATATCTGCCACCTTATGGAGACCAATGTTGTCCAGCACAATGAAGTTGGTGAAGCCCAGGCTTGTGCGCCTCAGGTGCTCCTGGACCAATTGGAGAAATGATAGGAAGGCCTGGCTATTCTGAGATCCCAATATCATTTGGTACATCTTGACTCCCTTTGGACCAAGGAGAGCCACCATTGAGTAGGCTGTGGTGCAGACTGCCGCACGCCAAGCTACCCTGTCATTTGAGCCTTTTGGGACATACCCATATTCATTTTGCATGGACAAGGCAAATGATAATTTGTCAATGTAATAGAATTTTACTGACCCTTTGGCTTTGATGGCAATGTAGGCCTCAGTGTATTTTTTCCAGGCTCAATGTTGGCTGGGCTATTACAATTGTAGGGGGATACCCCAAGCTTTTTCCAGGAAAAGCGCATTCCCTTGACCAGATGGTAGTAAAAGGAAATTGAGGCCTCAACCCCAAAAGTAGATTTTACCATTGATTGTATATTTGCCAGTTCAAGATGGCAATCTTGGGTTATCCACTGGCGGATTTCCCATTTGTGCTCCTTGGTGAGCATGGTGGAAACACACAATGATTTCTCCACGGCAAGGACTTGGCCAGCATTGATGAATTTGTTGAAGGTCTTTGAGGCGTACTTGAGATCCACCCCAATAAGAGCCACAGCCACCTTCTAATCACCAGATTCCCGCATTAGCTTGAGCAGGATGATGTGTTTGATATCTGGGATGCACTTTGGGGTGGGCTTAGCAGGAGTAGTCAAATTGGGATCCTGCTCAGGGACTGGCTTGCAAGGCATAGGCACCTTGGTATAAAAGGCTGCAATCTTTTTAACACCAGCTGTCCCTTGTCAGTTCTGTAGAACTCAGGCTCCTTGTCCTGGTTGCCATCACTGACGTAGGGCTCATAGCTAGTGTCAAGAACAGGCTTCATCTTCTCTAGCATGGCTGACAGGACCAACTCTTGGCAGTTAACAATGACAAACACATACAAAGTAAGTTCTACCTCCTTGTTTCTAACCGTTTTGGTAGTGGTGACCTTGGTGGGCTTCTGGATCAGCTTTGGGACCCAAGGGTTGATGCTCTGCACCCTAGCAGCTTGTGCTCCTTGAACCAGCTGTTTCAGTGCAGCGTTACTATCAAACTCTCCTCTCTAATCTCCTTCCTGAGTAGGCAATTGGGTTGCACTAACTCTGTTCTTTGACCCACAGGAACAGCCACAACCACAGCGCATAACAAGTGTATTTTCACTCTGTTGTTGTGTACCTTAAAATTTAAAATTTAATAAAATAATTAATAAAACCTAGTTGAGTCACTCCTTATTTTAATTTTTGCTTTTATCTGAATATGTATATTTAATTAATATTCCCCCCATATCCCAATTATAGATTTTTTATTTCTCAATTAGTTTTTTTTGGTTTTACCACACTCATTTTAGAATACCTAAAAGATTTCCACCCATTTTCCCAGATTTTACGCCAAATTAAGCACCCAGCACAATATTTTTAAAATTTATGTCTTGGATTGTGTGTCTTATTTTAGATACCTTGGTACATTCTTAATTACAATACATTGCATACAACTTTTAGTGATTTTGTTTGAATAGTGGGTTGCTATTGTGTTTTGTTTTTGGATTGAGTTTTGACTCACTGTGCTTGGGTGTATTTTGTCACTGATTCACATAGTAAACATATGTAAATCAAAATTCAACTCACCCCATTTTGTTTGTGAATCAATGTATTTCAGATTGAATTTTGAATAGTTTTGCTTTGCGCATGAGCACTTCTTTGCTGTGTTGACCCATTTTGCCCATTATTGCCAAAAATCCCTGTTGACAGAGTGTATATTTAAACCTGATAGTTGGAATTTGCTTAAATCTGAAATAATTTTGTTTAAATCTGAGGTATTTTTGGTTGTTGCCATAGCTTTTATAACTACTTTATTGGGTGTAAAACTTTAGTAACATAAGATGGCAAGTTAGACAGCTGGAAGCCATTTGAGGCGTAGACAATTGGATAGAGTTTCATTGTCTGACAGAAGGCTTTGGTAAGAATTCTGCATTGTTTAAGGCTATCAACAAGGTACAGTAGCGTAACTGAAGGGTCACGTAATTAGCCAAGTTGAAAGTTGGTCAAGATGATGCCAGAGGTGTTCAAGGGTTCAAATCTATTGAGTTAAGGTGAGTTGGCTCATTGTATGATATCCCTTTTGGTCCCTGTGGTTCAGGAACAAACTTAGGTTAGGTTGGCTGGTTGCCCCCTATCCCAAGATAGGCTGTCAAGAAAGCTGTGAAGATGATGTAGTTCATCTTCTGACTTGGGGAGGGGTAATGGGTTTAGTAAGGTTACTTGCTTAGCCTAGATAAAGAATTGATTAATGTGATAATATTGAGGAGGATATTCACTCAATGATAGCACAAACTATCATTGAGGGTTTTGTTTTTATTTATAATAGTGGACCTGCAAGGCATGATTATTGGAAGGCATGACATTGGGGAACCAAGACTATGAGTTGTATCTGCTATTCCTCTTTCTAGATTGGCTTGGGTGGCTGGCAATTGAGAAGGTTTGGCTGGATCCCAGTTTGTATTGGCATAGTGCAAGTTGAGCCTTCTTCATGCATCCTGATTCATTTACTGAATTTGGTGCATGATTTTCATTGTTGAAGAGCCTGTCAGCCCATTCCCCACTTGGCTGTAAGGTCTTGCCCATAATGGTGCAAGGTTATAGACTAGAGAGTGAAAAGCATTGGGATTCAGATTTAAAAGATATAAAAATGTAGGAACTGTCTATAAGATGATCTTACAGAAACCTGCTAAAACCCTATATTGTGTTACAAATGGAGTAATAGAGTGTAAAAACCCTAAGCAAAGAAGATAAAATAAAGTGTCTAATAGTGAAAAGTTTGTAACTAAAGGAATATCAATATTGGGAAATTCTTCATCAGCAAATTGATACATATAACTATTGAAAGATTCCTTAAGGGAAAAAATGGATACAATAATCCTAAGGCTTGTTGTTTTACAAGTTCCATTTGGATTCAAGGAAAGGCTAAACTAAAAAAATGAATTAAAAAACAAAATTCTTAAAATTACAAATCTGAAGTTAAAAAATTGTAAAAGTTTGAAGGGAAGAAATCACTTAGAATTTTGGCTTAAAGCCTACTCTTCAAAAGTTCTTTATTTATAGAAAGAAAAGCCTTTTTGGTTGGAACTGATAGCCAGGAGGAAGCAGCCAAGAAGAGGAGCAACTGGAGAAGTTGGAGAACCCAGAACCAGAAAAGGGGAAACAGAAGCCAGTACTATATGCCAATCAGCAAGTTGAAGCTGGGGAGAGAGCAGCAACAGCGTAATTAGGAGTTTTGAAAGGTAATAATAGTGAAAATATTCTGACTTTAAAGTAGATATATATATGAAAGTGATAAAAGCAGACAGAGCAAACAACAACAACAATGATTCAAACGTGAATAGCACCAAAAAACAAAGGTAATAGACTTTAAATACTTGGAATTTTAAATTGAAAGTTAATATTTAAGTATTTTAAGTACTGGAAATCAAACCAAGCAAAAATAATAATATGAAAAGTTCAAAGAGCCTGCCCTTTGGGGCAGGGCATAACATTGGCAGGCTCTCAACTTGGGCTGCAGTCCCTCCCAAGTTTGGCTTTGGGGAAATTTCCTTTCCTGGTTTCCTGATTTGGCCATTTCCCAAAAGAGTGGATGGGGACTGGCCTGCTGGCATGGGAGGGCAAAGGCTGGCAGGTGGCTAGAAGGTGGCAGGGTGACTCATGGGTACCTGGTTTGAGGATGAATTGCAGGTGGGGCTGGCAAGAGTGGCGGGCGCCTGCACAGTGGCTGTATGCATCTGCTCAATGGCAGCAAGCAACAGCTTGGTTATGGCAGGCTTCCATATGGAAGCAGTGTGTATTTTTTTGGTGGCAGCAGACATCTGCGTGTTGGTGGCAGGCAACAGCTTTTTAGTGGCAGGCTTTGCTTTAGTGGCAGCAGCGTATATCTGCTTGATGGCAATGGGGACCTGCACAGTGGTAGCAGGTGCCTGTGCGTTGACAGCGGGCAACAGCTTGGTTGTGGCAGGCTTCTACATGGTGGCAGCATGGGCCTGCTTGACAGCAGGCGTCTGTACAGTGGCAAAATATGCCTGCATGTTAACAGCAGATGTCTGAACGTTGGAAGTGGTTGTCTGCTCAGTGACAGAGGGCGTCTGCACATTGGTTACACAACTATAAGTGTTAGGAATATTCCTGACAGCCTTGAAAGGGTTCCAGTTTGCAAACCTTCTTCCATACCTACTACAGGTAGTATCAACTTTGCTTGGGTATTACACTGGGACTTCAAGGAACATATTTAATCTGTCATTGCCAGCTATAGTGTATCCAACTAGAAAATAGAACCTTGATGCTCAGCTTTTGGGCTTTTTTCTTGTAACAGTAGCGTGCAACATGAATTAGATATTGCAACAGCTTATTTCCACTGGTTATTAATCTGTAGAACAATCTTTAAATGGGGCTGATGCAGCTATCATCCAATGCTCATTGAACGTTTGTTCAGAGCATTGGACCTGATTAACTTTTGAGATCTTTTGTTTAAATCTTTGTTTATCCTATTAGGATGTATAATGTCTGGTATTATGGAAACTACCCTGGCACCACCATTATCTTTCAGCTTGGGAAGAATGCCTTTATCCAGGCAATGGGCTAAAAATAAGTTCTTATGGTCAGAGGAGAGTTTTATCATAGCTGGGCAAGGTTCAGGGTGACCAACAGAATTGATATGCTGGAGATAAAATCCACAGATAAGATCTGGGGTGCTGGAACTGTCATAATGTGGGATCTAAAGGTTCTTAGAAGCAGTATAACCCTTTTAGGATACCTGTCAGGGTACCAAGCTCTTTGGGATGGCCCATATGTCACTGGATCCGCATGAAACTGTGGGTTAGTTGGAAGGGCCCACCACAGAATTGGGACTAACTTGAATAAATAATAGAGGTTATATCTCAAAATTGACCAGGGCCCTGTGAATGTCCCCATGAATTCTAACAGGCAGTAAGGGTGATATATATTATCCCCAGTAACTGGGTAGCAGATGCTGCAAGTGGCTCATTGAATGGGGGTATACAGGTGAGCTTAGGAGTAGGAAGTGATTTCATTGGCACTATATAATCAGGTAGATAGTTATACTGGTATTTAGATAACTTGGGTTGCATAGTGTGCTAAACTCCATCACAGTTAATTTAGTAGAATGTACAGATATGGGCCAAAAAATTAAGGAAAATGATACTTTATAATATAAAGTCATTATAGGCTGGGTTGAGAGGGTATCCACTAAAACAAACAGGGCCAAATGAGGCACCAGGTAGACAGAAAATAATAAGCTGTGAGACTGATGGGCTGGTGATTATTTAGCTGGTTGGAGCTTCTAGGCTGGAAGGTGCTGTACTTTAATGTAAAAGTACCAAGATCAAAACACAAGAAGAAAGGAGAGCTCCAAGAGTTCATTTTTATTCAAAATAGCAATAAACCCTCTCACCCCTATGGAGGGGGTTTTATAGGTCCTTATTGCAGATTCATCAATCAATCTCCTGATTGGTCAATATTCCAATTGCAGTCTTCTGAATCCCAAGCTTTGTTTGGGATTTGGGCCCAAGGTTTAGCAGGTCAACTGATCCCTTTCCTGAGGTTTTCTTGGGAAAACCAGGGATGACAAGTGTTTTGAACTTTTTATTTCAGGAGGCTTGAGTGCTCAGCTCCTGGTCACAGATTAGCTGAGTAGCTTTCCTGCTCAGATCCCAGTGAGCTAAAGATCCTGATGTTCTGCTGGTTTTTATTACACTATTGGCTGTCTGAGGATTTCATACACAAAAGTAACATCCTTGATTCTTGGAATTCTGGGAACACTCTTTAGACTGGATAGGCCCAAGAATCAGCTGCAAAAACAACTGGCTAACTGCTGAGATTCTGGATGCAGTATTTGGAAGCTGGTCACCAGATCTTGGTTTTGAATCCCTACAAAGTCCATCATTGGTTGAACTACTAGGAATCAGACCCATAAGAACTAGCTATAAAAACATTGGACCAGGGGCTGACTGCTCTCTGGCTAAGTAGAAACTTGGACATATGGTCCAGAGTTTGATTCATGAAGAGACAACTTCCCTATCTTTTCTTCAGAAATTTTAATCCTGAAAATATCTATAGTGCTCAATAATCTTATCCCCAAAATATAAATACATAATATTTCTGATCTCTGCTCCAGATTATATATCTCAATTGGGATGTACTGGTAACAGGGGGCTGACTTGGCTAGTTTGGTTTGCTACTTTAAATTTTTGTTGCTTGGTCTCAGTTGCTATAGGAGTTTGTTGTGGGATCAAGATTTTTACTCCAGTGACTGGGTTCATTTGGGGTTGTAGAGCTTAATAAACATAATTTCTTTAGGGTGTGAATAATTCCATTTTTCAGTGCCATCAGTTGCGCTGTTGATAATTCTAAATAAATTCCTTTGCAGTGTGCATCTTTTGTTGTAGGGCAGCTATTTTTTCCCATTAATGCTTATTTGGCTGTGAAATGAGTTTTTATGTTTGCTAAAAAGGTGAATTTTGTCTTTAATAGACTGATTTTGTTTGAGACTAGTATGATTTTGTTTATCTCTGTTGAAATAGCAGGCTTGACCCACCAGCAAGGTTCCAAGTAAGCAGGTTTGTGACCCACAATCCAATTATCTGGTCACTTGAAGCCAGACTAGGAAGTTGACTTGAATTTCCAAATCCAACAACATGAACAGATGATGATCCCTTATGGTGGATACCTTGTTTTGGCGCTTGACTCATTACCAGGATCAAGCCACCCCCTTCTTCATCCCACTGTGTGATCAACACTATCATGTTCCTCTTATCCTTGACTCACAATAGCTATATAATCACTATCTCCCAATAAAGATTATTATCTAGTTTCCAAATATTTTCCCCTTGTAACTCTGCTAAAACAGCACAGTTACGATATCTCAATAGGTTATAAAACTAATGCACACTAAATTCACACTTTGGTAATTATAGAAGATTAACAGAAAGCAAGATTTAGTTTGTGCCGTAAAGTATCAGCTTCCAGTACAGGAATTTGCCGATATCGCGCTCTTGGATATCGCGGATCCTCAAAGTCCATCTCCCCACCGGCGGTTCCCCCTAAAAGGTTAATAAATACCAATCAAAGATTTACCAATGGGCAACGCTCATGAGAGGTGTTTCTAGGAAGCCATCAACGGAATTATCATCCTCCCGTGGTGTGACCAACTTTGATGTGATATTGTTTGGCGATATCATTTCGATTTCAATATCCCCTCGTAGCATGTGCTTAATTGAAACTATCACTTGGACATGTTCAATCTTAAAGAGTCCCAATTGATTGGCATGCTCTCCAGACACCCTGTAAGCAATCAGGAGTCCTTCTCCATCTTCTGGAATCAGCATGTTGACGTGCATGTATGGTGATTCAAGGATGACATGATCTCCAACTTTGATATGCCGCTCAGCGTTTTCAACTATTATTCCCGCATTGATCTTTCCATACCCGAACTGAGGACTGTACATGCGACCAGAGTGTGTCATTTGCCATGATTCATCATCCAAACTGATGGGAACAGCCGATTCCACAATCAAATGCTGAATGTCTCTCCATGTAAGATCGGGTCTTCTAAATTAGTTTTTAATACTTAATTATATTACTGACTTGAAGCACCAGCGCAATGACCCCTGCTACAAGAGGAGTGGAAGCCGAAGTCCCGGAAAGATTGCCATCGCATAGAGAACCAAATCTAGAAACCGTCGATAGTCCATCAAATGCTGTCGACCCCGAATAAGCCGAAACTAGAACAGAGGTACAGGCTTCACTATACTCTGCTGCAGTGTCATGCCTATCAATTGCTCCAACTGCAATTGTGTAGATGGAATTGCAGGATTCATCAAAGGCGCAGTTGTCAGAATAATCTCTTCCATTCCCAGCAGCAACCACAAATATAGACCCACGCCCACTTCGACCATTCCTTGCACCATTCTTAAACGCCAAAGTCAACGACTCATCCAACCAACCCATCACAGTAGGATGATCTTCCACCCCATACGACATTGAATAGATGTGGTTGGTATCATACATGTAATTCAAGGCATTTGCTTCTAGCTCCTCAGAATAACCCTTGCCAACAACCAAAAGACCTTGAAATAAGAACAAATAAACAAATACTTACTTGATACTTTGGCACCATACGCCACCCCCACACCACACCTGCCATTGCGACTTGCTGCCACTAGCCCTGCACATTGGGTGCCATGTTCGTCTTTTGAGGACATTGGGAACCCACTCCTTCTGGGTTTGATGAAGTTTTTGGACCCAAGTTTGGACTAAAGGTTAAATAAATTCTATTTAAAAGGTTACATAACTTTTTTGAAGATCTGGGTGTCTATAGTCAATCCCTATTCAATTAGCCAATATAAACTTCTATTTTATTACCGGCATCGACAATCGCCACCTGAACCCCAGTGCCATTGATACCTAAACCATAAGAAGATTCACAACAAGTTACCTTGCTTCCATACTCCAGTCACGTTCAAATCATTGCCAGGGGTTTCCCAGTTTTTCTAAACATCAGTTGCTTCACTTGAAACTTACCAGATGCCACTGCAGCATGAATCCAGGATCCAGGATATCGTCGGTTCTTCTCGCCACCATCGAGCTACATGATGCCAGCCCCACTACCACTGCACAGAGAAAAAAAGCAACCATCATGGTGAAAGCTTATCAGACTGGGTTTTATTCACACCAAAGCTTTTAAATAAACAAATTATATCCAAGTTCCACTCTTGGAGAACAAGGGTACCAAACACATAATAAATAAATCAACTGCGCTTGCTTAAACCAACCATCCACCAATCCTACGCACTATCCCACTCATTCATCATAAACATTCTTCCCAATCCATTGTTTCCCGCCAAGCTTCATTTCCAAATTCGACATTACAAATATACTTATTTTAATTGTAACCAACCAAGATAAGTCAATGTGTCTGGATTTTTCCATACCTTGCGTTAAGCCAAGTTTATCTTTTATAATACACATATTAATTTTTATAAGTTGTAGTTTTTTGTTATGGTATACATAAGTTAGCTTAGCAATTTTCTTAGCTAGGGTATCTTGTAAACGTTAGCTCATCAATTTAGTTCAGCAGCTTTAAATTATAGTTGAACAGAAAGCTGTTATTTAGAGATATTTCTTTTATAGAGGTGGTCATGAATCTTTGAAACGCGTACTACGGCTATAAAGTCTTATCAAAAATCAAAACAACTTTTACTCCCTCTGACATTATAGTCAAACATGAGGCTGGGGCCAAACTATATTATTTTGAAAAGTCATCTAACCGTTAGGTAGGAACTTTTAAAAAATATAATCTTTCATCCAACCTTACCTTTAGCTACAATCAAGAGTTTTGATGAACTGTTGATTCCAGAACTATTTATAGTACGATCATCTGTTTTTTTTCAAATGGAGGACGTAAGATGCAGGTGTATATTGGAGCATTAATATATATAAAAGTGTCTGTCTGTCTGTAATGTCACCTCGAGTGGGCTCAAGCCGTAAGGAATTTGACTGAATTGATTTTTAGTTAAATTTGATTTTAAAAGTTGATTATTAAGCAAAGAAGCTCAATTTGGCTCATCCTAACATTCAATCCCTTACATGCATCTTAAAAAGTACACATGTTGAATTCAGTGGAAGGTGGTCTAAATCATGTTGAACTGAAATATAAGCCACTCGAACTTTAATAAATTTGTATTTGATTACTTGCATTTTAAATTAGTGGCTAACCCCATTCAACCATATCAAAGTGGCTTATCTGTATAGATTACCCGACTCTAGAATGGGTGGATTAAAATTGGAAGAGAAGCAACAAATTATTTAAATACTTTATATGATTGGGTCTTCAAACTCTTTGCTGAGGATTGAATTGACCGATAAAACAAGAGCTTGGTAAGGTTAAAAAATTCCATTCAAAGGGATGTATAAATATTAGTTTAAGTAAATTATGGTTGACTTTCTCATTTCAAATTGATTTATTTTAAAGTGAAGTAATACAATATTCCTCTCAGATACTTCGCTGATCCAAGTAGCTGCAGATTGTTTCTGAGTTAACTTTGTTTATCATTCTATCACCCTAATAAGGATGACAGTGAAGTTAACTAGCAATAATAATATCAAGACATATTAGAATGATTTTTCATGAATTTAAAGTATCTAGATAAATCTTTTAGATAATTCTGATCAAAATGGTACAAACATGTTAACTCTAGCTGCTCTGGATGCTGAGATATAGAGTGAAGCACTGAAGCTGGGCTTGTGTCATAACCAAAGGTTTGGACTCAAAATAACCCATTCACTTATTGAGCATATACTTCTGGAAAGTATAATAAACAAGATAAAGGGGGAAATTAAGAAGAGACTGATACTTTATTTGATATGAGTTTAGAGCATTATATAGTATCATGGAGAGCCACATTGGTACAAAAGAATTTGAATCCCCAAGTGGAATTTGAACCCACTCTCAGTCATCAGATGGCAGGAGCCTGCCTGCACCTGGATTTGCTTTGAAAAGTAAATATCTAGGTGCAGGAACCACCTCTGCCCTGCCAGTAGCTGTGGGGACTGTCCTGGGCCCCAAAAGCTATGCTCAAGCCTTGGTGGGGTTGGCTGGACCTGGGCAGGCTAAATTTAAAAACCCAGAGCTCCCTGTTCAAGCCCACCCTCCATTTAGTAATTTAGGAGTTCCCAATTGGGAACCCATTTTTAATCAAGTTTTCAACCTCAGGATTGCTTATCAGAACAGCCAAAATCAAGCAATTAGATTGAAAATGACCCCATGACACCTTCAGCCAACCCTGACGGAACCAATGACCAGTCAAACAAAGATATGTCACCAGCAAACCAAGCAGCTGTTCCTGAAGACCCCAAAAATAATGATGAAACAGCCAACTAACCAGCAGAATTTGAGATGCCAAACCTTTCTACCCAGATAGATAAGAAGAATGCCCAGAGGCACCTGCATGTGAATGACTATATAAGCCAAAAGCAGCAGAAAGATTCTGTATTATCATTCTTATCAAATAAAGTTATTATGAACCTTTGGTTCACCAATCTGATTTCATAAATATTTTTGATACTCTTCCATCTGCATTCACCTAGACACCAGAATTTACTCTCAGGAGTTGAACACCAAGCGCCAGCTGGAGACCCAGAAGAGTTCAATATTACTGCTCTCATGACGCTCCATTTGGCTTGTACATTTCACAGAGTATCCACCCAATCCCAATCCCAAACCCTGGCCTTTGGAAGACCTGTAGTGTTATACCCACCCAGACGCTCCTGAAGATCTCTACCAAATTGTGCGCAACAGCAAGGAGATTACCATATACCCTTTGATATTCAACAGGAAATACAAAAATCCTTCTGCTTATCTGGTTCCCATGGAATCCCCTTTGACACCCAAACAATCTGTCTCAACTCCCCCACTTCTGATGCCACTGGGCAGAATAGTCAATTAATGGGAGTTCTATACCTGGCACTCACAGGGTTGATTGATTCTGCCTTGCCAGCGGCTGGACCCTGGGCAGTGGCTTGGAAGGTCCCATCATCTGGTAGTCCATGCCTGTACCTGCATCTGCTTGTCCTTTTCCTGAAGGGGAATTGTGGTACTCTTGGTATTGTTGTAACTGTGCTGTTTTAGCAGAGTTACAAGGGGGGAAATATTTAGAACCTAGATAATAATCTTTATTGAGAGATAGTGATTATATAGTCATTGTGAATCAAGAATAACAGGAACATGATTGTGTTGATCACACAGTTGGATGGTGAAGGGGGTGGCTTGATCCTGGTAATGGGTCAAGCACCAAAACAAGGTATCCACCATAAGGGATCATCATTTTTTCATGTTGTTGGATTTGGCAATTTGAGTTGACTTCACAGTCTGGCTTTGAGTGGCGGGGTAATTGGATTGCAGGTCACAAACCCGCTTGCTCAGAACCTTGCTGGAGGGTCAAGCCTGCTGTTTTAACACCCCTAACTGAAGGTTGGCCTCCTCTTGGGGTAGGTTTTAGGGGAGGTTGTCAGGAGCCTGAGCGCTATACTAGACTAGCTGTTGTTTTGTGGCAAGCAGGGCAGTTTTGCGTTGTTTTTGTCTGGCTTTGCAGGGTCTCAGGCAATTGTGGTGCAGGGTTTTGTCTTGTTTGTGCTTCCTGAGTCCTTGCACAAGGTAAGTGTTATTTTTGTTTACATTTTGAATGATTGCTGGGCCTACTTTCTTGGGTTGTAGTTTGCTTTTATCAACGTTCATGACCCAAACTTTGTCCCTAACTTCATGTCTATCTTGGATGGGGAAAAAAGTTTTTTGCAGACGTTTGTTTTCCTTTTCTGTTTGCTTAATGTTGGTCTCTATAACTTGAGGGTCTGAACAAGGGGGGAATTTACTTGGAATTTCCAGTTTGGGTCCTGTCAATGCTTGAATGATATTTGGCTGTGTGCCGTATAACAACTCAAAAGGGCTTTTTCTGGTGAATCTGTTCACTTGGGTTTGGCACACAAGTAGTGCAGTTGATAGCTGCTTATACCAGTCTTCAGGTCTCCTGGAAGTGAGTTTGGCCAAGGCTTTCACAAGGCTGCCATTTAGCCACTCTACACATCCATTGGCCTGTGGGTGGTATGGTGTTATCACGGTATGTTGACCCCATTTTTAGCAAGGTATACATTGATGTTTTTAGGAGGTCAATTCTTTCCCTCCATCAGTTATCAGTAATTCTGGGCTTCCAAACTTGCTGATTATTTCTCTTCCTATTAATTGTTGCACACCATTGCCAGTGTGAGCCTTTACTGCTTGGGCTACTGGCCATTGTGTAGCAAAGTCTATGGTGATGATGTATTCCTTATTGTTGTGTTTTCCTGGCATGGGGCCAACAACGTTGGTGGGCCATGCCTGTACCCGCATCTTCCCCTCTTTCACCTGAAGGGGGCATCACGGTACTCTTGGTATCCTGACAGGAATTTTAATTTTAATTTACATTGATGAAAAAATATTACAAACCCCAAGCAAGTGCAACTAGTAGAGAGTGCCAAGGCTGTGGGCTCCAAGAGTTTCATGGCCCATATCAGAGTCTGTCTGGACTTTCACAGGGGAGACAGGCCGGGCCTGAAAGGCCAGGTACACAATTGGTGCAATTCCAACTATATAATTCACAGCAGTGGCCAAGGAGCACCAAATTCTAGTATGGGGCACAACCTTATTGGACAGCCCCAATACTGTAATATTGACAAACTCTACCTTACTGAAGTTTTGGGCAGGAGGCGCGCTGGGCAAGGGGGAGTGGAGGGCATCTTTTTGTGATAGTCAGAATTTGGCCTCTAGAATGACCAGAAAGAAGATCCAGGTGATTAGGGGGAAGAACTCCAAGTTAATGATGCAAGGTGGCGTAACCAGGTGGACAGGAGCAGAGCCAGGAGGGAAAGAATAGGCATGGGTGTATTGTGTAGTAGATTCACAAAGAGATGCAAACAGAATGATTATATTGGTGAAAAATAGATAAATCCTGCAAGAAAATAATGTGTTCTGGGCATAAAGTTGTTTAATTTAAGATGTCAACAGTGTGAAAGGCTTCTTCTCCTCACTACTTATACTTACTGAGGAATACTTAGCCTTTTGTGCCACCAGAGGCCTGGTGGCATCATTTTCAGTGATACTTACAAAATTATTTGTAAATTGCGCACTGGGACCTGGGCAGGGAAGGGCATTGGCTGTTTCTTCATGGTCATGGGTTTAGCTACAGCATGCCAAGGTGCCACAGCTATTATTAGAACCCACAAGTGTTTGAGCGCCTGATCAAACAATCAAACAATTGCTTTCATAATTTACTATTTCCTGATAGCAAGGGGACCCAATTTTGTTTTTAATTTTGATTCCAGGGTTTTGCGGCATGTGGGCCTTGCAACCCCTGGCTATTCACGGTCAGAAAGGGGGTTTTTCTTCTAGGAAGTCAGTTGGCACTGGCTTCCACACTGTTGGTTGTGCTATCCCAAGGCAGGATATCTGATTGTCTAGGGCTTTCTGGGCCCTTACACAGAGGGTCTATCAACAGGGGCCCAGTATTTGTGAACAAAAAAGCAGCCAGCAGAGCTTTCAGTGAAATAGAATATCTGTGATCACAAACTCAGAGCCAGACTGTTTATACTGTGAGATCCAGGAGCATCAGCCCATGTTCCCTAGCTTACAAGAAAGACTCAAAGGGTTACCACATCCAGAACTATTAATAACATAGCAGTTAAGTGTATTCCTCTTGTATAACCACCTGAATACTGCAAAGATTTTCCTAGTTCAAGTATACATAAGGAAGGTAAGAGTTTATTTAACACTAGCTACAAACCTTATATGAGCAGAGAGGATAAAAAGAAAAAAGTGCCAAAATTGTACCATAGTGTAAACAAGCTGAAGGTACAGTAGTTTTCAAAGCTGTGCCAACAAGAAGAAATGAGTCATCTGTAAGTAAAATAAACTTTAAATTAAATCAAAATCAACTCAGCTTAGAAAAAATTAGAGAGAACCCCAATATATTGTTAATAAATATAAATTTATTAGTCTTTTATTTTTCTTCTAACTGAGTTTATTTTGCTTACATATAAATCAATTTTTCTTGTTGCCATGGCTTTTAAAACTACTGTGTTAAAAATTTCACCAAATATTATACCCAGGTACATATACTTGTTGTCACCCAGTCATCTGCTGACACACAGCACAATCTAAAGGTCAAGAGCCCCATCCTCAACACCAAAAATATAATATTAATCAAGCTAATGAAGAGCAGGTATGGCTACAAAAAGGCCAAATGGATTGTCAAAAGTTTGCTG
>QTSX02004544.1:0-87957 GCA_014839935.2 Entomophthora muscae | reverse complement strand
CTTATTCTTGGATAGCACCCACTACCAAAAAGACTACTCATTGAAGGGAACAACGCTAATGCTCCACAACAGGATCTTTGTACCAGAAGGAGACATCAGAACCAACGTCTTGAGAGACTACCACAATTATGAGATGGCTGGACACCCAGGTAGGCTCAAGACCCTCTGGAGCATCAGAAGGAACTTTTCTTGGCCAAAAATGTATCAAGACGTAAGCGCGTACCTGAAAGGGTGTGAGACCCGTGGGCAGACCAAAACTTGCAGAAAAAAACCTGAAGGACTTCTAAGACCACTAGACATACCAGCAGGACCCTGGAGATCTGCTTCCATGGACTAAATTATGGAACTTCCCACATCTCTCTCCTTTAATGCAATCCTGGTCATGGTAGACTGCTTCATCAAGATGGCATACTTTGTACTAACTACCACCCATTGCCCGGCAGCAGAGACAGCTCAACACTTCCATGACTGCATCCTCACTCAACACGGGACACCTGAGGAAATCATCACAGACAGAGGATCCCAATTCACTTCAAACTGCTGGACACAGGTGATAAAAGACTTGGGAATCAAGCAACATGTATCTACCTCTTACCACCCACAGACAGACAGCCAAACTGAAAGAGTGAACCAGATTCTTGATTAATAACTTCAATGCTATAACAATGCTGATCAGGATAATTGGGCCAAATGCTCCCCATGGCCCAGTTTTCCTACAACAGTAAAGAACACACCTCCTTTGGCATGTCCCTGTTCAAAGCCAACTATGGGTTCAATCCCACCTGTGATCCCAAGATTGGCAGGAAGGAAACTAACACTACTAGACTCTCCTGGATTGAACAAATCCACAACACAAAAAACATACTTAACCAACCTTCACCGTGCAGTGCAGTGCAAACATACAAAGCCTTTGCCAACTGCAAAAAAACTCCAGGCCATCCCTTTCAAGTTGGAGATGAAGTATACCTGGACTCTCAGAGTGTACCCCTACATGTGCCCTGTAGGAAGTTAGCCTAAAGAAGAAGTGGCCCCCACAAGATAACCAAACTAGTTGGAGAGGTTGTTTTCAAACTGAAACTACCCCCCTCTTGGAAGATTCATGATGTGTTTCACTGCTCCCTGTTGTTTAAAAAAGAAGGGAACTTGATCCACCACCAACAGCTCAAGATAGCCCCCCCATCCATCCAAACAGGCTGCTCCAAGGAATATGAAGTCAAATACATACACTTCAACAGAACCCACTACCAAAAACCCCAGAACTACGTCAAATAAAAAGGAGACCTGCTAGAGTAAAGTACTTGGGAACCACTGAGCAACCTAGCTAATGCCTAAGAAGCTGTCAGACTCTACCTGAACAAGAAGAACTGAAAGAAAGGGCTCTTGAGGGAATAAGGGGATGGTGTCAGGATTGACAGTTCTTTCCCCCCTGGAAACCCAGGCCCAAGAGTGGGATTTGAACCCTGACCCTGCATTCCTGCGGGCTACCTGCCCTATGGACCAAGGGACCGCCTACCTGCATTCTCTTGGGACTGAGCCTCTGCAAGCTGAAGCTCCTGCTAAGTCCCAAAGTCAGAATACCAGCGCTTTCTTGACCATGGTGGTACCCAAGGAGGAGCTTCTCAAATTGCCTATTGAAGGCATAGAAAGTTCCTCTGTGAACTTCATTAACTTGAAGTCCTCTTGGGTAACCAATCAAATTCAGTTATCAAAGGAAAACACAGGCTTTAGGCCTGACCCTGTGATCACAGCCCAAAATCAAGAAAATTAAGTGACCAATTTGAACATTCCAACCAATGAGAGAAAACCCAGCCAAGGTGCCATTTTGCTGCTCCTACACCCAGCCTCCTGGATACCTGCCTGCATTTTTGCCAATATTTTGATGAAGTCCTTATGGAAAATACAAAGTTTGGAGGCGGAATGCTATATATGCCTATAAATTCTATGCTCAAACCATATTGCCATTTTTGAATAAAGGTTATGTTATTTTGGCTTACACAGCTACTGCCTTATTTTTTATTTGCCATCTACCAAATCATTACAAGATCTCCCAGCCTTCCTGTCTCTCTACCTGCAGATTCCTTTCCTCCAGGTGTTCCCTTTGGCCCTGTTCACTTCACGTAATACTCTTTGAAACCTGAATATAAGGACTACACCCCAGAAAAGATACTCAAACTAGATCCTTTGCCCTGCATACAATCTGCAGTTAGATACAACCATCAAGGCCTGTGGATGTTCTCAACATCCAAATTGTTTAGAGGGAAGTTCAACTATCTTCCTTCCTACAAGCTCTGCATGAAACTGCCTATGACCCCCAAGCCTATGCCCACCTCCCTCACCTGACCTCCCAACTGACCACTCTGGCAAGATGTTCAGGATTGTGTACATCACCCTCACAGGGGTGATTGACACTATAATCCTGGCTGCCAGCTTGTGGTCCTGGGTGGGGAAGTCCTTCCCCTACCTTTTTAAGTTAGCTGTCTCTTGTGGTGGGCTTTATCTGCAAAAAACCTGGCCTGATTTACCCCTGAAAACAACAGGACATCTGCCCAATACTGGATCCCTGACAATACTTAGAAAAGTCATGTGATATTAGTTTGTTGCCCTTTCCAGAATGTTAAAGTAAATATTGGATTGGCACCAAACCAGGCAATGACTTGGTGTTAAGTGTGTTGGCAACAGCCAGAATACCAGTTCATCCAGATCCTTGACACTATCATTGATAGTTAGGTATAGAGAGGAACAGACCATTGACAGAGTAAGCTCTAAATTATCAACTCAACTTTCCAAAGAAAAAGGTAAAGGGGAAGATGTTCCAGGGGCTCCAGGAGGACCAGGGGGACCAGTGGGGCCATCAGAACTAGGAGGGCCAGGAAGCCCATTTTTTCCAGAGGGTCCAGGTGACCCAGACAGCCCACTAATGTTGGATGATCTTACTATCAAGGCTTGTTATTGGGCTTTCTCTATGTTAGTCTGTAGAGATTTAAAGAGTTTATAGCAAGAAGTACATTGAGGTTTAACAATGTTCTTGTTGACTGCTTTTATTATGTTATTCTGGATTTGGGTGGTCTAATAAGTCTCAGGAGAGACATATTAAATCATTCTTTGTTTGATCTTCTGGGTCATTCAATTTACTTCTCCTGACACATGAAGACAAGTGAAGTTTTCTGAACCATAATCTACAAGTTATAGTCTAGAGTGAATGTTCTCCATAGTTTTACATGAATCAATAATGGCAATTCAATTATTATTTCCAAACACCAAATATTCTTGTTGTAGCTGTTGGATAAAATAATGTAGTTGAGTGAAGAGGCCTAGATGTTAATGAATTTTGGAATGATACGTGGCCACCAGCTGTACCAAACAGCAAATAATGTAATGGACAAACTGTTATAGATATTGATCAGTAAAAGAGAGTCCTACTGCAGAGGTAGGTAATTGAGCAGTGACATATAGGTCTTGCATGGTGGAAGCAACTGCAGAAGCTTGAGCTCTTTGTGATATAGTGTCAGGGGTGATTTCTCCTTGCAAGAATTTTACTACAGTGGCAGCTATGTTTTAGGTGACAATATAGTAATTGTCAATAATAACCAGGGGGATATCTTGAATGATCCTGCCATTAATGGGTACAAGAGCAAGGGGAGTAATACTGGGCTCTGTATCACTATTAGAAAGCATCCAGTTGCTGATCCCTCCATTTCCCTTGGAAGAGGAATTAAGGTTGGGACCCATTTGGGTTATTTGGAAGAATATCTGGCAGGGAGCACCAGTTGTTGTATTCTTTCATGATGTAGCAAGAAGGGGATTACTTCAACAAATATTGAGCCAGCTCTTCAAAAGAACTGAAATGTTGACAAAGCTGGAGAGGGCAACTGCTATTGTTTGCTAGCATTAAAACAATGGCTGCAACCTAAACACAGAATCTATTAGCCTGGGGTTTGGTGTTGGTGAATATCTTTTAAATTGAGGTTAAATCACTTAAAATCCAAAAGGATCCCACACAAAATTATTTACTTCAAGAAAGATAATGATAGGTTTATTGATAATAAAAAGGTAAGGTATTTATAACCTTAAGCAGCTTGTGTGATATCAAAGTATATCTTGATGCGTCCACACTATTCTCTGAAGCTTGGATTGGAGGTTTTGACACCTTTGAGGAATCAGGCGCCTTTTTATTGCTTGAAAGTGGAGCTGATTTCACCAGACTAGCTTTGGAAGAAACTATTTTATCCATAATTCTAGATTGTGTGATACTCATTCCATCTGGCTCAGCCGTAGAAGATAAGTTTGACTTATTTGCAGAGTCAAGAGATTTACCCAAAGACTCAGATTGTATTGACTCTCTGACAGCACTCTTATCAGACGTTCAGGTTATACATAGATAAAATATTTCAAATCCTAAACAGAACGTTACCTGGATAAGCCTCATGACTGCAATGATGTACATGGATTATATGTGGCTTCTCATGATACTATATAATACTGTATATTAATATCAAATAAACTATCATTATCATATCAATTTCCTCCTTTATCTTGTTTTATATACTTCCCAGAAGTATACACTTGACATAAACTTGTTTTTTTTAGTTTAATTTTCTATTAATAACTTTACATATAAATTAACTCTTAATTTGGTGTTTAGACAAGCAGAATTATTAGTAGGAGTCAAATTACAGGGTCTTCAATTTCATTTTTTGGTCTTTCACCCCTGAATTACTGGAGCATGAATATATTCCATCAATTTTTTTCTGTTGACTGATTTTCAGTCAAATTTGTTCTAACTATAATTTTCTTCATATGCAATTTTTTTACTTTACAACAATAAAAAGATCTACAATACAAAATAAATAAGCTATTTCATATAAAAAGTTTTATTTAAAACTTGCAATGTTCTTATTTTGTTTTCTAGCAGTGTCAGGGCCCAGAATGGGCCAGATAGCCCCCTATGTTGCTTAGGTTTATTACCTGCAATCAAGGGATTGTGCAACCAAACAATTGTGTCATTGATCATGCAGATTAACCAAAAGGAAATTTTAATTTTAAGTAGGGAATTAAACCCTGGTCAAAGCCAAACCTGAGGGCAATTTGAAACCGTCCCAAAGCCAGGCAAAAAGATTTTAATTGGCCCACACCCTCTGAAACCCAGAAATGGGGACTTGGGTTACCAAATGGCCTAAAATTCCCCTGCCAGCTTCCCCAGGGCAAAAACAATGAAAGAATCCATCTAACTGGCAAATCAGGAGTCACCAATAGAACCCAAATTGAGAATAATTCATTGACAGCCAATAAAGTGTTGCCAGTAAGTACAATTGCAGTTTCCCAGCAGGATATAGCTGGTAATACTGAAACCCTTTACCTTGTTGACATCTTCATTTAATAAACTTTTGTTGGTTAATGCACACTATCATTTATACTTTACAGGGGTTTATTAAATTATCACAAATTTTATACTGCTGGTGCTATCAAACAGAGAGTATTTCCAGTACCAACGCCAGCGCTGGGAAATGGAGCAACTTCTAGCTGCTTCTAACCAACCACTGCCAGCCTATTCCCTATCTCCCAGAGTGCTGGACCAAGAACTAATTCCTTCTCCTACATCCCATCTCTTCTTTCCTGGTGTCCCTCTGCTCTGCCAACTTTCCCAGTCAAGCCAGACCATGAGCGCCACTGCAGGAGAATTCACCCTTGTTCCTTCCACATCATCATATGATTACAGCAAGCTTGGGTTTGCCTACTTGACCATGCTGAGGCTCACTGAGTAAGTGATTTCCCACATGAGAGTGTGGCTTTCTTGGGCCACAGCTGCCAATTATGTGATGTGGATGGCCCCCATCATATACTGGGCCTTCTGGGTTTGACCCTTCCCCATGACTGAAGGTTCCCCCAGGAGCAACCCAGGCCATGACAAGCAGTGAAATTTAATTTAATTAACTTTTAAAAAAGGTAAAATATTTAAAATTAAGCCTCCTAAATACAAAAAAAATAAAAAAATACATATGAAGAAAATTATAGGCAGATCAAATTTGACTGAAAATCAGTCTACAGAATATCTTCCTGCCCCAAATTACCAGTGAAAGGTAACTTAAATATCTTATGTGATGATTTATTCTGGTTTAAAAACTGATAGTTGACTCCCTGGAAGTCAAATTTACCACAGCTACCTTTAAGCATAGTAAACATAATATAAAATTGGATGTGTATAAGTTGGTTTGTTTACTTTTCAAGATCCCAAACTTATTGTGTGATTTTGGTGTTATATGCTTGATATGTGTGTTATGCATTTGATTTACTCATTAACACTGTATCTATATTGATATAGATCAAATCTAGTGATGAAAATTATATTTTATATATGTGCACCTTTAGTTTTCTCTGAGCCAACTTTGGTTTGTCCATATCAATAGCTCTGAAAAACTACAACACATCTAATAATGATATATTTTATAAGGGTTAAATCAAAAGCTGAGATAGAGAAGAGGCTAGGTGATGGTTTTATGTTTCAAAAAGATAGTATATCTTTTACTATAGCTTTTATTATAAAAGTTCAAGCTAATGAAAAGATACTAGTTCTATTTATATATTGCTTTTGGAAATCAATTGCTAGCTTTATTGTGTCTTTCTTGATTAAAAGCTTGGCTTGAGTGATAAAAGTGTATTTTGTTTTTGATATTAGAATTGATATTAGATTTATTATTTTATCATTGCTTTATTACATTGACAAATACAGATAAATAACCTTATAAAGAAATTTTAATTAAGTTTTAATTAATACTTGTTCAATAATATTACACATTTTCTCCGCAAGGGGGGGTAAATACCACATCGGAACCCTAATAAAATTTGCGTTCCCACAAAAACAAAATATCTGAAGGGGGTATAGCTCAATCTTATGAGAGAGAAATTGCGCTCTCTAGTTGAAAAGGACCTTGCTTAAAACTTTATATGGGGTACGCTGTACCCAGAGCCCTAAGCATTTGAAAGAGATAAAAATAAATATATGATATACTGTGAAGGTATCAAATAGAAGGACCACCAAGTCCTGACACCTCTTTAGCCCAATCATTTCTTATTCCCCATCCCCTGTCTTTTGGCCACTTTTTTGAAAACCAAAATATTTTATTGGAGCCCCTGTCTCTTGGCCACGTCCCTTTTAACGGTGTCTTGAACTCCTTATATAATCAAGTTTCTCTCTTCCCCTAAAAAGGGGGTATAGCTCAGTGGTAGAGCAATCGACTGCAGATCGATAGGTCTCTGGTTCAAGTCCGGGTGCCCCCTTGTAATGTATTTTTGTTTAAAGAGTATTAAAAGGAATATTGTATGTTGTTTTGGTTATTATTGATTTAAAAATTTGGTCTTTGTATATAGTAAATATATTTTATATCACAAAGTTCTTAAAATTTTATATGTTTACCATTAATAGTTTTACAATGTTTCCAGCTATATTATTACAATCAGATTATATGTCTACTTAATAATATACATAAGTAGATTGTCGTTAAGTAACTTTTGCCACCAATAGATATATAGTATTCTCCAATGAGCACAACAAGTAAGAAAGTACAAAATGATTAAACCATTCTCAATTCATCAAGCTCTCGTCATAATTTAAACCTATTATGATATAAAACTAATTTATACCAGGAAAAGATTTTGAGGTAGATGCTCACTTTTGACAAATTCAGTGGTAATGAAATTGAACTTAGCGAGACTCATTGTTATATAAGACAAATTTATGTAAGGGATTTTTGTGGTTCTATTTTTAAAATTTTAGATATAACCCCCAAATTAAATATAAAAAAGACTGTATTAATACACCACTTCCCTTTTCTTTAATGAATCATTATACACTTATTTTTAATACATTGGTTTTATAATTTGTTGAGATAAACAAAACCATCTCAGTCTAAAAACGAAATCAAAGTGGGTCCTAATCTATTGTAATTTAATATAACCTCCTTGATTTTCAATTTCGTTTCTAGACTGTGTTGCTTTCGTTTTTAGGCTGAGATGGTTTCGTTTATCTCAACAAATTATAAAACTAATGTATTCTATTATTATTTCATATTTTATATCAAAAAGATACAACGAAAGCACAATAAGACATTATTCAGATTAATATATATTTTTGGAAAAAAAATAATGCTTTAATTAATACTCCAAATATACAGTCTACGTGTAGCTATTAATATATATATAAGTATCAATCATTATCACAACTAAAAAGCTATTTAATAACTTTTAACTGTCAAAGATAATGAATTTTACCTTACACCAGGCGACCTTTTAAGAAAAAAAGAAGGAAGTACAGCAACCAAAACCTGAGTTGATTTACAGTATTTACCTAAAGGAATAAGTGATTCATTATTAAAAGCTGTTTTAACAATATTTCAATGATATAAGCTTTCTAAAAAGTAACATCAATGATAAGCCAATTTTAAAATATCTACATTTACAATGTCTATTTACTTCTCACAACAACCCCTGGAAAAAATTGAAACAAGATATGTTATTCTGAAAAGGGCTTACTAAAATCACTAAAATTTATATAGTTGAATATTTTTAACACATATTGAAAACTCAAACATCCAGGTTTTTTTTGATGATGACATCAGGCAAGCCACTTGATTTGTTCAAATCTATTTTAACATTAGAAAACTAAATAATAGATATATATTTTCATGAGAGAAAAAGAATCACAAACATGCCACAGTTAATCTTTTTAATATGTAAGATTTGGATATCATGATAGGCAAAATGTGTCCAAGATAAAGCTTCTTCCACAAATATTATTGTAATAGACCTAAGTTTATTATTATCAGATACCTCAGGAAAACTAATAACCCAACATAGGTTATTTCTATCTGAGGACACTTGACCTGCTGGTTGCCAAATTTTTAAAAATTATGATATCATTGAACCCAAGTACAATTTAGAATTCTCAACAACTGAAAATATTCTGCTCATCCAATAAGAAGCCAAGAAAACCCCCTTTACTCCCTAAAATAACTTAAAACTTCCTCTCATACCACTCTAAAAGATTGTTTAAGATAGCTTTATTATCCTAAAAATAAAGAAAGTTCCAAAAATCCTTGTTTATTTTAGCCTGTCAGCCTCATTATTTAAAAAACTGATAACTGCTATGGTGCAGTTGGTCTCCAATTCCTTGGATGTCTGTCACAATTGACAAACTCCTATTAACAATGCATGTGAGGAATCCCAACTATGGGATTCAAACCCTGAAACCCTGCAGGCCGCCAGCCTGCAGGCCCAGCTACCTGGCTACCCACGTTTTTTTTGGGCTTGAACCAGAAACAAACTTGATTTCAGGGAATTCCAAAGACCTACCAACTTGGAGCCACCTACACTGAAGCCCTGCTTGAAAAAGGATCCTGTTAGCTCTGCCAATAAGAGCGCTGATGTCAGGAATGTTCTTTCAGAACCTACTGACAACAATTTACCTCTTGGGACATCAACAGAAATGCCCCCTTCTCTGGGGTTAATTGGGTCTCCTAAAATGGTTGGGTCAGTTATTAGCTACTGTTCTATTTTACCTGAAATTGTTGGTTTCAATATAGCCTTAGACAAAGGAAATTCAACACCAGTATTGGAACCCGGGTCTTCTGCTGTTTGTGTCAACTTTGGAATTGATAAAAACGTTAGTTTAGTTAATAACAAATTGTTACCTTCAATTAGCAAATCCAGCCAATCAGCAATTGCACCAATCCATTTGATTGATCCTCTTAAGCATTCCAATGACAATTACAATGGGTTTGCCTTTGAATTTGTCACAACTTGCCCGTTGCCTGATGTTTCTGTTGTTGGTCCTGGTGCTCCTTCCCCAGTTAATACTGGGGAATAATTGGGGTTTTCCTGTGTTTCCTGCCTGAAAGTCAAATTTATTAAGCATTTTAAATTGATAATGTGTTTGAGGTCAGTTTAAGTTGATCAATAATGCAAATAATTCTAGCTTAATCTTCAACTGCCTAAGATCTCCAGTTTTCTCCAAATTTCTCCAAATTCAGCCCCAAGTGATTGATCTCCTTTATTTTTTATCTCCAGACTATCATTTAGCAGTCATGCTATATAATGATGGTAAATTATTATCTTTTATTTGTTCAATCAATAAAGTCAATTTCCTTACCTAATTGATTTATTCTTTTGCCTGCTCTCCAGTCCTGAAATCAAACACCATGATGCTACCCAAGTCATCCCAATGGGGCCTATTTGGGTATAAATGGTTGGTTTGGTTGCTCCTTGTCCAGTCCCTTATTGCAAGTATATCTTTTGGAACCAGAGCAGATTCTGGTTCACCTCCCCCCAATTATCTGGACAAGTCATGGCGCCGAGTGGTACCAGGCGTATGGTACACCACCACTGCATTGTCACAGAATCCCCCCGTCACAGAGGAACCACAGGTCATGGGGGCCAGTCTGCCCACTCCTTCCTTATTTCATCCCTTGGCTTCTGTTTTCCTTCTAAGTTATCTAGGAGTTTACTTCATGTTGGGACAGTTCAATCCCCTTTTGGGTTGATACTGTCTTATTGGAGAATTGTTCCATATGGGGATGGTCTTCATTCCAATTGGTTCTTTAATCACAGGGTTGAATCCATCCACAGCCATACACCTTTTGGGTGGTATGTTGCCAAGTGGATGGGTTCCTGACATCTGACATGAGCAAAAATCCCAAGATAACTGGGGCCACTGTTGATGAGGAAATGAAGAAACTTTCCTTAGAATGTGGGCTGCCAGAGGATGACAAATCTTATGGCTCAAAAAGGGAATTCAAGTTTCCCCACACCAATCCAACCAATGAGAAATACTACATGCAGGATGCCACCAGGGGTTTCCAAACCCTGGTTGATGTTACCGCCTGGCCTGAGGGGGTTTGCAAAAGTTTTCCCATGGCAGATGAGCATAGTTATACCTTGGGCCACCAGGAAGTTGCCCATTGCCATTCTTGAATTAAAGTGATATGAACCTTTGGTTCAACCAGGTCATCCCGTATTTGATTTTAGTTTTCTTTTATTTGCAGTCTAACCTCTGTGACACTGTATCTTACACCAATCAACCCCAAGAAACTGCAGACAGACCACCTGAACTACACTGTCCACCAGGCCCAATGGCCTGGTACATTTTACTGAATACCCACCCAACCTGGTGTATTCAGAATTCACCTTAGAGGAAATCCTACTCCACAAACCCCAAAGCCAGGACCAGAGAGACTGAGGTTATTGGCCAAGAAGGAGCCTGGATCACTTTGCCCCCTGCTGTTCCAAGACAAATACAACTACCTGCCCACCTACCTAGTACCAATGACTCCACCTCTCACCTTGCGGCCTAACCACCTGCAAGAATCAGTTGCTACCAGTGAATCCACCTCAACCCAAATATTTGGGGTGATGTATATCACTCTTACTGGCCTCATCAATTCCATGGTGCCCTCTAGCAGCCCCTGAGCTATTATTTGGAAGTCATTATAATATATTGTAAAGTTAGTGCCCATCCTGTGGTGGGCCCTCCCTTCAGGGCCTACAGGCCATCCGCTCACAAGTTCTCAGGAACCCCTTGCAGGATGGATTCTTGAAAATGTCCCTTGATCTACCCTTTATATCAATTTCACTTCTAACTATTATTCTGAGTTTCTTTTAAAAAGGATTTCTTCAATTTCAATTTTGACTTTCATATTCTGTTACACCTCTAAAGGGTCTAAATTGCTTAAGCCTTTCTCCCAAATGGACTTGGTGTTGCTCAAGCAACTGAAAATGTTTTTGGTATGCTAGTTTTGGATCTTATTGAACAGTGTATCTTGAAATGTAAATATATCACTAGTATCCTCAAATATGTGCTCCATCTACCATAGCTTGTGGCCAATACAACTTGTTCCTTAATTGATCCTGCTCCTTATTTGGGAAATCCCTGGGTTTCTTTTAATTCCATCATCACATTTCATTTTATGTAGTTAAAAAACTATCCAAATATTGGGGGTATATATTTTATCTCCAATTAAAATAACAATATATTGTATCTGTATTTATTAATAAAGAATAAACCTATTAAATCTTCTCTTTTATTGTTCTTATTTTAGGAAAACATGAAGGGATCTTTTTCTATATTTGTCCTAAAAAAATTTAAGGTACTTGACCCTAGTTGCTCTTTCTAACAACCATAGCTGCTATCTTTCTGCAGCAACTCATTAATTTAAAGAATCATAACATCAATAATTCCAAGGCAAAGCTAATAAAACAAATATTTTGCTTACTAAGGGTACTGCAATCCCTATGTTTCTCACATATGTGCTCATTAACTAACACATATCTCTCCTCTAGGACTATAATGTTTATTCTGCCTCACAGTTAACTGCCTCTGTTAACTCTTCAAATATAAGCAATGCTGATGTTTATGCTTTAATTGATCTTTATAATTTACCTATGATGAAAATGGTCTCCCATCAAATTAACTTTGGTGATTTAATCACCACTTGCCAACACCCTTATGAAAATAATACTTTAATCTTCCTCATGAGAGGCCCAACTGTCTCTCCAACTCCATCTTCAGTAGGTGCCCCTGATATTCATTACTCACCTCTCTCAATTTCAATTTCAGTATGACCAACATGTAACCAATTGAATGATTCATCCTACCTTATTTTATTGCCATTATCTGCTTTTTATTAGCCCTGTGAATCAGAAGAGATATATAAAGAAATAAATTATAATTAAATCCTGACTTCTCAAGCCAAATTATGAACTTGAAGTGTTTATAATTCATCTCAGATAATCAGTTTGGGTATCTCCTTTCACAGAAATATTCAAACTCCTCTATTGAGGACATCCTCCAAAAGCTCTGTACATATCTACATTATGATATCAAAGCTTATGACAAGCATGCTATACAGTGGCAATAATCATTAAAGCTTCTATATTATTAAATAAAAATTGAATTTAGTGTTGACCAAGGTATATTTTCCATCCTTCACTACCTGATTAATTGGATGGTATTTAAAAAGAAATCCAGAACCTAAAACAAGATAGACAACAATCATTGTCAACTGATTATGCCACAGATCTAACTCCTTATCCTAGGATAGCTGAGTTACAATAAGAAGTCACACAATATTGTACTGTGATTACTGGGTTGATAAAACCCATCAAACCACCTTTCCCTTGTTCCCCCTTCTTCTGATAGTTATTTTCAAAAATAACTTTGTATCAAATCTACCACCAAATTCAATAAGTTTGCTAAATCTATCCAACACCTTCCCAATATAGAAGATATTCTCAAGCAACTAACTTCAATTGTAAAGGTCTATGAGAAGACGTCATATGTTGTAAATTGCGCCATTAATGCTATTCTAATATGGCCTTCAAATAATGACATGTGAAAAGATTTATTTGGTTTTGCTTTTGACTTCAGAAATTCCTTGCCTTCAATAAATGGGTTGACATCAATGTCCACCCATTCTGGAATACCATACCTGCCCTTGACTGATGCTGGTATAATTTCAACCCAACATGACCCCCTCTGCCACTCTGTCTACCTATTGAGTGATTATTGACCCTTGTCTACTATTTAAGTAGAATCATTTTTCCTAATAAATACAAGTTTATCCACATTTGTATTCTTCAAGCTTTTTCCTTTTCTTTTTGTCAAAATGAAATCTTCTTGTATTCTAGGAAATTAAGGTGCATGCCCTTAAATTTGTCCTGAAGGCTAACCCAAGGCTAGCTTTGAACTTCAAACCTTTTTTATAAAGGTTTCCTGCTGTATCCTCCTGGATGTTGTCCCCAGGAGCCAAACACAACAAAATGGTGCTCACTACAGGGTTGCAAGCCCCTTGGTTACTCTGTTCCCCTGCACATTCTCTGGTCCTTCTCCCTTTGTTACTGAAGTACCTGAGCCTCCCAAAGTTTTGAGTCCCCCTCTTGAAGAAGACATTACTGACTCCCCCAATTTGCCTATGGTAATGGTGTTGTTGCCCGGGCCTTTGTGGGCCCCTCTTCCAGCTTTCTCTTTTGACTATGAGCAAACTTGTGCCGCCACGCGCTCCCCCCTCCACACTGGTAAGGTGGCCATGCATACCATTCCTGGTCTCTGTCCTGGTTACACTTCCAAGGACCTATATTCCTCCCTGTTAGATTTTTGCCCCCTTCTTTAATGAAATTGATGGAAACCATTGATGTGCTGGTAAATCAGTTCATACAGCCTGCCTTGGTCCACCATCATATAGCATTGGGGTCCCAGAACCAACTCCTGGCTGCTGTGACCTCTGCTGTAACCAACAATCACACTCAGAATATGGATTACCAAGAATGGGAACACTGTCATGGTAGATTACATACTGCCAGGAATTATCTGTCCAAACAAGAAAGCTCAAAAGGATGGAAAACTGTTAACAAAATTAACTGATTTGACAGAACTGAATCAAACAGGTGATCAAAAATGGGTTACAGCTGCTCAGCCTACCAGTTGAATTTGATTTCCCCTTGCAAGCTGACATTGATAAATTGACATAATATGAGAGTCACCTGATATGATTTTGTTTATCAGCACAGTCATCAGAAGTTGGCCACACAATGGTTCTTTGTAAACTGGACTAAGTATTCACTTGGCAATGTAGAAGGGGTAGGGGCCATGGATCCATGTGGTATTGCTTAGTCAATTTTTCTGATATATATTGAATAATTTTCCCTGTTTCAACTCTAAGAGTTGAGTCCTCCTAAATTTACTCAATAAAAATCAACTATCCCAAGTTCTAATTACAATTTTAAAAAAATGCATCCTGTGATTGGGTTGTTGCAGTATATTCCCTACAATCTAATTCTTAGCTGAATTAATACAGGAAGATGGGGCCCCACTGTTGGCACTTTATTGTTGCCTCTGCCCAATATCAATCTGATGCCCACAAATTTAGGAGTTTTCCCCCTGTATTCAAAGCTAAGGCATTTTTAGCCTCTCAATGTCCTGAATTCTACGCCAAAGACTCATTGATTCTCTCCCAGGTCATTTATCTTGGGCTCCTTTGGTTAAGGTTAATCATTTTGCTTAACCCTAGTGTATCTTTTGAAAATTTCACAAAACAGTATTTGAAGCTTTGTTGGTGGTTAATCATCAACTCTATGCTGATCTGGGTGGTGCTTCCTCACCACTTAGAGACTGCTTCTTACTATCCAACAATTTCCGTCACACACACAGCCTCTTTGCCTGCATTTCTGACAACCAACATGATTCACTGGCCTCACAAAAGTACCTGGCCTCATTGCTAAACACACTATTCTTCTCTCTCCTAGGATATATCAGAGATCAGCTGTGTAAGTTAGATGAACATGATGCTGCTTGGCAAGGACAAATCAAAGCCACCCTCCTAAAATATTGACAGAACTTTGAGACCTTGGTTGGCAAGCTCAACCAATTCTGTGAGCACATCAACACTCAACTAGAGTTGATTGGATCAAGTGTGGATAATTGGGGTCATCAGCTACACAAACAATATGGCTTGGACAAGGCCACCCTGGGCAATACCCTAAGTCAAGTTCAGACTTATGTTGACTACAAGATAGCCTTGGTAGAAATGGTACCACCTGCGCCTCCTGCTGGAGATTCTGCTGCTTTTAGGCTAAGGTATGGGAGGTCATAGCTGCCATGAATGACATTTAAATACTTGTATTGAAAACCCAGGAATTGAACCCCAGTCCTCATTAAATGCCTTGCCCCAACCAGGAGGGACAAGAGCCTGTCAGCCTATTGAGTATTGACACTGGATGTTCAATATCAACATCAGAAACCCTGGAATCAAAACCCAACCCTACAAAGACAAATCAAGTCACCCAGGATGGACAGGAACCCACCAACTCATTTAGCCACAAAACCAAGTTGTTGAATTACCCCCAAGACCTGCCAGCTTCTTAAGGATGATTCCCTGAATGATCATCAGATTGCTGTCAACCTTGTGCCGCCAAAGACCCAGACCTACACAGAAGTTGTAGCTTGCCTAAAGGAGGTTAAAACAAGGCCTAATACTAGCCCTGCCAATGATCACCAGCTGCTGCCAGTCCCCAGTCCAGAATGGGTAATGCAATTGGCCTGCTCAGGTGATATGGTGAACAGCAGCGGCAGAACAAAGCATTGCCACTTCTGTTCACTAGAGCATGCACAACCAGGATATGCTACCCTTGAAATCCAAAGCCAATATTCATTTCCTGCCAGTGAACTGTCCACGGGCCTGAACCCTGCAAAAATCAAAGAAGCAAAAACCCATGGTATAAAAGCCCCAGCGGTATGGTGATGACCATATTGTCATTTTCAATAATAAAGCTTTATGAACCTTTGGTTTGAAAAAGTCTTATCTTATCTAGTCTTAGTGATCTTCCATCTTAACTCCAGCCAAGTAGACCATAAGGCAACTGCCCCCTCTGGAGACCAACCTGCTGACCCTCCCCAGGCACTATACTGTCCCCCAGGAGCCCCCTTTAGACCTGTGCATTTTACCAAATACCCGCCTAACCCTGCCTATGTGGAGTACAACTTAGAGACCATCCTCATTGCCAATCCCTTGGCAAGGACTAGAGAAACTGAATACATAGGACGTGAAGGAAAGAGGATCAAGGTGCTGCCCTTATTGTCCAAAGACAAGTACAATTATCTGCCTGCCTACTTTGTCCCCATGTCTTCACCCTTAACCCCGCAACCAGACTTCCCCATAGAGCCCTCCACTGCCGCCGAGACCACATCCACTCAACTTTTTGTAGTACTCTACATTAATTTGACAGGATTGATGGACTCTATGATGCCCAACTCTGGGCCCTGGTCTTTACTTGGGCAATCTGTATCCTATATTATTAAGTTAACACCCATCCTATGGTGGGCATTACCCACTGACCTGGCAGTACCCTTCCTTGAGCCACCTAATGCCTCTTCCTATGCCTGGCTTCCTGAAAATAGACAAACTCAAGGCCACCACTCAAAAACAGGCCTCTACTTCAAATCCTCCTCCAGTGGAGCCTGTGCCTGACCCCCACATTACCATCCTGACTGACCAAGTTGCCACTTTGTGGGGTGAGATTGCATACCTGCATCAACACCTCTCTGACCAAGAAGATTCTTCTTCTGAGTCTGATAATGAAGAAGAGGTGGAGACCACTGAAGTTCCTGCCCATGAGGATCATGGATGCTGCCCCAGCTTAGAGGGGCAACCACACATCAACTGTGCCCTTGCACTAAATAACCTAGCATTTGTGACAAACAATGTTGCTGAAAGGCAAGATGTGCTGGAACAAGAAGTTCAGAGCCTTGCTTGCCTGACTGAGACTATGAATGAGAGATCACTCCTTTGGCGTCTCAGGCCACAGCCTTGGCCACCTGGGTTAACAGAATTGCGGGTACCTTGGCTGTCTAAAAAATATGAGTTGATGAGATTGGGACTGTAGCAATGACTGTCAGGGACATTGGCAGACAGAACAGCTCTACTCTGGATACATTGGGAAAAAGTCTTTGTCTTTTATGGGCGAGATAACCTACGTCTGAATCTAAGTTTGAAGGGAACCCCCATATCAATGTCCTTAATCAGGGTGAAAATAGTCAATCTACATCTTTATTTATTGATCCCAACTACAAGCCTAAATTAAAGAAATTTTTTGACCCCAAGACCACCAACATTGCTGCTTTCCTGACAATCTATGAGACTGCCATGCAAAGGGCTACTGACAACATAAAGAAGGAACACATCCTTACCTGCCTGCATCTTACCTGTCAAGAGGTTATGGTTCCTGAACTCCCGTTCATAGTTACTTAGGAGGATATGAAACAACTCCTAGATGAGGAAATTGGAGGCAACCTCAGCCTAGGGGTTAAGAAGGATGCCTTTAAGCATATTGCCTTCAAACCTAAAGAAAAATTGGCTAATTTTGCTCACTGCTTCTACATTGAAAGCCAGAAACTCATCACCAGTCACCAACTGACTCCCTGGGAAGCATATAATGCATTTTATAATGCACTGAAGGTAAACCAGCTCTTATGTTACACTTCAAAGCACATAAGGCATTCCTTACGTCCATGAAGAGTATCAAGATCCTCCTGCAGGATATGCATCTGACACATGGAGGAACTTTGGTCCACAAGAATAAAGCAAATAGCTCTGGTACTACTTCTTGTACCCTGCACATCATGACTCTTGGCTCTAATGGACAACCCAAGCAACAAGGATGTCATAATTGTGGTCAGATTGGACACCATTTGTAAGCCTGCACCAATCCATGTGTAGAGGGATGTGACCCTAAGGAACAGGAAGGAAAAGAGAGGTCAGCTTAGAGGCAGAGACACTCTCTGCTGACCAATCTCCCCTGTCTCCTCCTTCTGACAAAAAATCACCTCCTTTGTCTAGCCCTACTATTCTCCATATATTCCATGATCTATCAAGCAACTCTGAGCCTGAAGATTCTGACTATGATGGATCAGATGGTTACGGTTATTTCATGCTGGCTGTCTTTGAAACTGTTTCTGTCCCCTATAAGCTCCGCTTAGGGAAGACTACTACTACAACACACACGCCTCCTGATGATGCTAAGGCCATGATGGCCTGTCCTTACCTAGCTCAATCTCACTGACCCCCTGTTTTGGTGGATTCTTTTGAAGAAGCCTCTGAGCTTGCAGAGGCCCTCTTCCAAAATGTTACTGTGTCCCTCCCTTTGCAAACGGTATACAATGAGATTCCTGCCTTAATATGCATGTTGGCAAAATGGGAAAGGAACTGGAAGCCGCGCAAGACGTCCTGGCTGTCTTACCTGTGACGGAAATCACTGGATAATATGAAGCCATTTCTAAATGATGGGGAATTACCACCCAAATCCACATAGAATTAATGATTAACCACCAATGCAGCTTCAGATATTTTTTTGTGAAATTTTCAATTGTAACTCCAGGATTAAGTAGAACAATAAGTCCTAACCAGAGTAAACCAAGATAAATGACCTGGGAAAGCATCAATGCATCTTCAGCGTAAAATTCTGGGCATTGAGAAGTGACACAATTTTCAGTTTAAAGAATGAGGGGAGGAGCTACAAAATTGGCTGGCATAAAATTAACACTTGGCGGCGCTGACAACAAAGTTCCAGATGCTGGGCCCCATCTTCCTGAAATGATTCTGTTCAGAATAAGATTTTATTGGATATACCGCAACAACCCAATCACAGGATGAATTTTTAAAATTTAAAATTAGAACTTGGGATAATTGATTTTTATTGAGTAAATTTAGGAGAACTCAACTCTTAGAGTTGAAACAGGGAAAATTATTCAATATATATCAGAAAAAGCAACTAAGCAATACCACCTGAGTCTTGATCTCCTATTCCTTCAGCATCTTCAAGTAAGTATCTAGTCCAGGTTGCAAAGAACCCTTGTGTGACCAGTTTCTGACAACCATGCTGATTAATGAGCTTATATCAGGTGACCCTCATATTCTGTTGATTTATCAACGTCAGTTTGCAAGGGGGAGCTGGTTTCAGCTGACAGACTGGAGCAGCTGTGACCCATTTTTGATTGACTGTTTGGTTTAAATCCGTTAACTCAGTCAATTTTGATACAGGTTTCCCGGCCTTCTGAGCCTTCTTACTTGGATGGACAATACTTGGCATTATGGAACCTACTGTGACATTACCTCCCTTTGGGAAAGATACCACTGTGTAGAAGTATCAATCCAGAAGGTTAAAATTAAGGTCATACTGGATACAGGCTCTCCTGTCAACGTTTTATCCTCCAAGTTGATGAAAAAACTCAAACTGGCTCCTGGTCTCAACTATAATCAGTATTATGAAACTACTGGTATGGCGCAGACTTGGGCTATTGGCACCCAATTTTCTCTGACAATGAGGTTTGGGAAACTCCCCATTGTATCCCCCACGGTTGTCTTAAAAAATAAAAGCCATGAACTCCTGGTAGGCACCCAATTCCTTTGAGAGTACAATGAGATTGTCAACTTTTGGGATGGATATCTGTTCCTCTTAGGATATTAAGTCCCGTTAATCTTTGAAGAACCTCCCTATGTCCCAGGCAAGCAACTAAAGACTTGTGTTCTTGAATATCACACAGGAACTTTCTTGCTGAAGTACAGGACTCACTCTTCTAATATGTGCTTCCCTCCTCCTTCCTGTCCTGCTGAAGAAGGTGTCCCTATACTTGCTCCTGCAGCTGTTACCATCCCTTCTGGCTCTCAGGTGGTTATAGATTCTCAGATATCCTACAAGTTGCCTGAGAAGTTGTTCTTAGAGTTGTACTCTCCTGAATCCTTGAGTCACAAAGAACCTTGGTTATGCCCTGGGATTCTGGATTGTACTAATAAAGAACCTGTACAGCTACTGATAACCAATTTTTTTGCTTCCCCCATGCAGGTTTATTGAGGTCAAATTGTGGGCAACAGTTGTATCTTAGGACAGAACAAGTGGCCTCCCTCTATCCCTTCAGAATGTTCAGTGACTTTAACTTACCAGAAGAAGACCCTCAAGTACTCTCTCTATTTACTGCTGATGACTTCCCATAGCTGTCTTCCATTCAGCAGAAAGATGTACTAGAGCTTCTCAATCAGTTTAAGGATATCTTTGCATCCTGGCCTAATAAATACGGCCTAGCTAAAGGAGTTATTCAGCAAATTGACACAGGTGATGCTATGCTTTTCTGTGCTAAGCCCTACCACCACATTAGAGCAGAAGATGCCTAGGTTTATAAAGAGCTAAAAAAACTCTTGGATGATGGCCTCTCAGCTCTGTCTCAGAGTCCTCAGGCCTCCCCCTTGCTGATCCTTAAGAAGAAAAATGGGGCCATAACATTGTAATGTACTATTGTCGCTTGAATTCTCTCACAAAAAAGGATTCATAGCCACTTCAAAGAATTGATGATGCTCTCAGACGCCTGAGAGGCTCAAAATCCTTCTCTGCCATGGATTTAGCCTCTGGATACTGGCAGTTTGACTTGTCCCCCAAGGATTGTGAAAAAGCTGCTCTTATTACGTCCAAAGGTCTTTATGAACCCACTCAAATACTCCAGGGCTTTGTAATGCTCCTGCCATCTTCCAACAAGCCATGGATTTTATCCTTCAAGATCTGAAGCTCTCCTGCGTTCTGGTGTATATGGATGATATAAAAGTGTTCATTTCCACCTTCACTGATCATTTAGACCACCTCAAAGCTGTTTTCCTTAATATTTGGGATGCAGGTCTAAAGCTTAAGCTGTCCAAGTGCTTTTTCTTTAAAGAGTGTCTTGAATTCTTAGTTCACAAAGTCACCCAAACTGGGATACACCCCATGAACAAAAAGGTGGAGGCCATTGATAAGATGCTACCTCCCACAAATCTACGCAAGCTCCAGGTGTTCCTTGGCATGATGGGATAATACCGGCAATTTATCCCTGACTTTGCTGAACTAAGTGAACCCCTTGTTCAACTGCTCAGGAACGTCCCCTTTGCGTGGAATGATAGTCAAAAACAATAATTTTAGGCTCTAAAGACCAAGCTTAAGGAATCCCCCATCTTAGTCTACCCCAATTATGACAAAGAGTTTATCTTATACAATGATGCTAGCAGGGTAGCTGTGGGTTCAAATCTTGGCTCAGTTAGACAATGAAGGTGTGGATTGACCTGTAGCTTATTCTTTGTGTGTCCTCAAAAAACATGAGAAGAACTATAGCATCACCAAAAAGGATTTCTTGGCAGTTCTACATGTTGTAAAGCAGTTTCAACACTACATCTACGGGACCCTCTTCACCGTAGTTACTGATCACTCCTCCCTTAAGTGGTTACAACAGCTAAAGGAACCTGAAGGTTGACTGGCTCAGTGGGCTCTACGTCTGCAAAGGCATGATTTCATTGTGATACACCGTCCTGGGGCCCAACATCAGAACACTGATGGCCTGTCAAGAATGTCAATCCTGACTATCCATCCTGCTGAAGCTGATTGCCTGTAAAAGTTAATAGGATATCCTGATGCCTGGGCAACCAGGCCCTAAGAGATACACCTGGCTCTTCAGTCCCTATCAAAGGACACTATCATTTGGGACAGGAAACTGTTCAAGAAGTTCAAAAATGCCTATCTTCCCTATGTTTGTCCCAGCATGAGAATAGCCATTATTTTTCAAGCCCACATTGAAAATGGGCATGGAGGTATAGCAAAGACTCATGACTGGATGTACAAAAACTTCTAATGGGAAAACATGCACCTACTTATCCCTGACGTCCTTGCATCCTGTCACTCTTGCCAGCTCTAACACCCTCAACTATCCCAACATCAGTTCAAGCTCATCCCACCTAAGCATGCCTTCCACACTGTGATTATTGATGCTGTTGGACCTCTTCCTTGTTCTAGGTCTGGTTATTGTTTCATCTTAGTAGCTGTGAACCACTTTAGCAAATGGGTTGAAGCAAGAGCCATAAAAGATATAACTGCCAAGACAACTGCAAATTTTTTATTGCAAGATATCTTCTCCCAACATGGCTGCCCTCAAGTCCTGCTTTCTGACAATGACACCAATTTTAATGCTCACCTCATCACTTCTATTGCAGAAGCTATGGACACTCATCAGTCTTTCTCTGTACTGTAAAACCTGTCCACAAATGGAACTATAGAACACACAAATTCTTCCCTTGTATCCATTATGAGGAAGCTTACCCTTTTGGATGCTGCCAATTGTGATATGTTTCTTCCCACTGCCCTTTTTTCATAACAGCTAAGCAGACATTGGATAACTGGCCAATCCCCCTTTGCTATTCTGTATGGGCCTGAATCTAAAACCCCCTCAATCTTGGGCTCACCATTGATTGAAGTTGATGCTGCTACCAACCCCAAAACCCATGTCAAGGACTTGACTAATTGAATCATTGTCATCCAGGCAACAGCGTACTCAACAGCCTATAAGATCAAGGCTTTAGAGCTAACTCCTTATAATGCATCTTGAGACCCCCTTTTAGAATTTAAAGTGGGTGGCCTGTTCCTCTACTATCAAAACTGCACTGAAGGTAGAGCCCATAAATTGGACTCCCTATGGGTTGGGCTCTATGAAGTCACTTTTAAGAAGGGTGTTGAGTATACTATGAAGCTGCTATTGTCTGGCTGTCCTTTTGCCCGAGTTCACTCCAAATTCCTATGCAAGTATCAACTTCCTGAGTCCAATCTTGAGGGGGAGATGTTGTAAATTTCACCATTAATGCTATTTTGATATGGCCTTTGAATAATGATATGTACAAAGATTTGGTTACTTTTGCTTTTGAATTTGGAAATTCCTTGCCTTCAATAAATGGGTTGACATCAATGTCCACCCATTCTGGAATACCATACCTGCCCTCAACTGATTCTGGTATGATTTCAACCCAACATGACCCCCCCTGCCACTCTGTCTACCTATTGAGTGATTATTGACCCTTGTCTACTATTTAAGTAGAATCATTTTTCCTAATAAATACAAGTTTATCCACATTTGTATTCTTCAAGCCTTTTCCTTTCCTTTTTTCCAAAAGGAAGTCTTCTTGTTTTCTAGGAAATTAAGGCACATGTCCTTAACTTTGTCCTGAAGGCTAACCCAAGGCTAGCTTTGAACCTCAAACCTTTTGTTATAAAGGTTTCCTGCTGTGTCCTCCTGGATGTTGTCCTCAGGAGCTAAACACAACAAATATGCTTAATAGATACACTAAGTGTTAGGATATTAGTATAAATTTGGAACAGTTTTGAGGAAATGTCAAGAGAAAAGCCTTAAAATTTCTCCAAAGCAAGTTTCTGGAGAAAAAAGAGGTAGACAAATTCAAGGAAATGTTAAGAAAGGAATTTCAACGTTTCTCTGACGCAAGTTGCTTGAAGAGTAGGAGGCAAGATAATTTAGGAAAACCATTTGTATCAGAAATAACAATGTGATGTTTCTTGCCAACTCTGAAGTTAGCAATTTAGGCCTGGATTCCCATCTCTTTTCTGATATTATTAAAACTCCCAAAAAGGAAATATTAGCTAGTAGTATACAGTAGTTTTAAAAGCTATGACAACAAGCAAAAACAATTCAGATTTAAACAAAATGAACTCAGATTTAAAAAAAATTAATTTTAAACAAATTTATATTGATTTACAATAGATTTGGATTCATTTCAATTTTTTTTAAAGCTGAGTTCATTTCGTTTAAATCTGAATTGATTTTGCTTGTTGCCATAGCTTTTAAAACTACTGTATGTTCAAAATTACCTGAATTACTTGATTTGAATAATTACTGTCATTTCCTACTGAGAGAGACAGGAATAAACTTGAGACCATTCTGGACAACTGCTGCCGCCTAATTGAAGTTAATAATATACTTAATTCAAACCAGTCATTACATTTGAACACACACAGCCAATCAGAGGCTTCAGTTTCACTTCAAAATTTAACTTTAATGTTTGATAACATTAAATTGGAGCCTCTGATGCCAAGCTCCGTACTTCCTGTTTCCATTGTCTCTGTCTGTTTGTCTTCTCCAGTTCTGGCCCCAGAGCTTGTGAGGGCCAGCTCCAAACATCCTCAAGCTGTTGGAAAAGTACTTGGGGATGCTCCAGGGGCAATACAATTTTAAAATGCCAGTTTAAAAATGCATTCTAAAATTAATACTGCTCTTATGTCATTGAGGAGCTAGTCTAAACTCCTTAAATCCCCAGATTTCCCCAATATCCACTAGCAAATTCTCCTCATTAAGATGCTATATAAGTCTGATAGAGCCAATTCTTATTCTTGTTCAGTCAATAAAGTCTTTACCCAATCAACTTTTCATACTACTTGCACTTGATTCCTTTTCCTCCCCAAAGAACCATGATATTACCCAAGTCCTCCTAATGGGGGTTATTTGTGTATAAATGGTTGGTTTGGCTACTCCTGCTGCAGGCCTTTGGGGCCAGCAGTTTGTTAGGGAATAGATAAGACTCTAGTTCTTTCATTCCTCCCCAGTATCTATAAAAGTCCTGGTGTTGTGTAATACCTGGCATATGATATACAGCCACTCCTTTATCCTACAACTCTCTTGTTACAGAGAAAATATGTACAAGTATATCCCCAAGAATCAAACTCCAAATGTCAGGGCCCAAGGGCTTCTGACTCTGAACCATTAAATTGAAGATTGGATCTATTTAATTTATTTATTTCAAGGACCAAAAATGACCACAAATGAAGGGGAGGGGAATCTGGCTCTTTTTATACCATTTTTGTTGTGCCCTGCCCCAAAAGACAGGCTTTGAATCAATCTTAAGTTTGAGTTAAAACTTAAGTTTACATTGATAATCTATTAGTAATATTTAATCAAACAATTACCTTGGTTTTTGCTCTTGCTTCAGGTTTGCACTTGCTTTTGGTTTTGTTTTGTTTTTGCTCTTGCATGTTTACACACAGTTTCTATTTACTTTTTTATACAATTCATATTTTAAAATAGGTCTTTTCACTTTTAACACTCTGCTTATGCAACCACCATCTTCTTCCCCTGCAGCATTCAGATCTTTGGCTTGATTTTGCCAGCAGTTTTCCCCACCACCATGTGTTCCCCTTTGTTTATCAAACTTATCTGCCAAGAAACTCTCTCCTTGCCAATGAAGATCTTCCCCAGGACTTGGCTTTTATGCCATATAAAGAAAGACACTAGAAAAGTAAGCTCTTAAGCTGAAATTATAAGTGGCTTTCCCCAATCACTATCACAGGTTTTTTTACTTCAATCTTTTTTATTTTCCTTTTCTCAATCTTCAATTCTAACTTCAAAATTTACTTAGGATCTCATCTTTTTAAGTTTAGGTTTATAGTAAATTACTACTTTGTTAGGTCTCAATTTGTTTCCAAATTTTATTAGAGTTAAATATCTAGTATAATTTGGATGGAGATAGCTAGACAACAAGCAATTAGCTTGTTGTCACCATTATTTAATATTAGGGATAGTCTAACTAATTTTATGTTAAGATATTCTCACTGGGAATATCCTGATATAGATATACCCTTAGTTACTAACAAATCTTTATTCAATACCTTGTCTATGTAGTTTGTTTAGGTCTAGTTAACTCAATGACACCTTTTGTGTCTAATCATAAGTTTTTAGCAGGTCTCTTAAAAGTATTTCTACAAACTGTACCTGCTTTTCTTTATCTTTTGAACCTAAATCCAAATGCTTTGCACAGTATCATATATAATCTTGCACCCTATTGAGCAAGACCTTACAATTTGATCTGATTCTTCCAGATCATTCTCAGAGGTTCTTGGGTCTTCATCTGGGGGCTCATTCTGTGAGTCTGAGACATCAGCTGATTATATGGTATCATATTCCTTTGAGAATCTTTGAACTTAACGCTTTGCCTTTGTTTACTGTCCAAAAATAGCTTAAACCAAAGCTCCTTCTTTGTGGCTTTAATTTGAGCCTAAGAACGTCCAAATCCAATCAGTATCAGCTGAGATACACTAATATTTGTTTGCGCAGCGTTGATTGTTGTCTTCATAGGCCCAATACCTAATCACATTTCCTTTTCAGGACGTATCAATGAGTTCTCCTGGGCTGAATATTTAACTCGGATTAACTTCTGAACTATTTCACCTAAGGAGACCATTAAGTAGTCATTTTGACGGCAAGGATCTGCTCTATCAGCCCAGGTAGTTAAAGCGCAACTTTTGGAAATAACAATGTTATGGCAGTTCATGACACCAATCATATTCCATCCATTGGCCTCAGCTTTCCTTCTAAGTTACCTTGGAGCCTAATTCTTCTTGGGTATATTTAATCCTCTTCTTGGTTGATACCATCTCCTTGAGGAGATATTCCATATGGGAATGGTCTCTGTTCCTGTAGGTACCCTGGTCACCGGTCTAAACCCTTCAGCTATCATACACTGTATTGGTGGTATGTTTCCCAGTGGATGGTTTCCTGACAATATGCTTTTGGTTTTGCCGCAGAAGCAAGATAAAAGAGAAATGTTGAAGAAAGAGCAGCAAACAAGATAACTAGTAGTTTCTTAGGGAAAACAGGAACATTCAAATGCATCAAAATCTTGAAGAAAACAGAGATACTGCTAGGTACACAGGGCACAAATTTTCAATATTTTGATAAGCTTTTTGCTTCTTATTTTGGTTTTTGCAAATCTGTGAAGCAAAGTGCTTCAGTTGTTTGGAGATAAATAATGTTGACAGGATTGTTTGTGTTTGAACCTTATTTTGTAAACTGTTTTCCATTGATAGAATTATCTAAAACTTTATTTAATTTACTCCAAAAGAACAGGAAAATGCAATGTGATTAGTTACAGTAAGCTTTGAAGATTATTTTATCATAGGAAAGTGAGAGCACAGATAGTTAAAGCTTTTGAAAGAGCCATCCTAAATGGGATTTAGCCTAAGACAAGGTGAAGCTATATAAGAGCAGTTGACTGAAAAGGCGCCAGAGGCAGATATAAGACAATTCTTCATTAAAATATCTTACTTTTTAACACACCCTTGGTTTCAAATTTAGTGTAATTTCATCCTAAAGCAGTAGATCAGGAGCTGAAGACTCACCCAAGGCATCTCTTAAATATGAAAACAGCTGTATTTCAGAAGGTTTCTAAGGGGCTCTTCCTTATGTTAAATAAAGACATCCATGAACCCACATATTTATAAGCAGTAGAATCATGGACTCCTTCCTCTATATATGTACCTAAATTTTGGGCAGGAGGAGCAGTATAAGCAGCAGTGCAGAAGGTTTTTGAGGAGACAAACAACTGGTGAAGTGTGAATGAGACTTTCAAGAGGACTTTCACTTACAAAAAGAGGAAGCAAGTTACTGGGCAAGGAGTTTGATACACCCTTTCTGAAGCTATACAACCCCCAAAGAAGGAAAGTGTAAAGAAAATGTTTCCTTACTCCCCATTACTGGGGAAATCCTTATTAGAATAAAAAAATCAGCAAGCCCTGTCTAAATCTACAACAACCAGATGATAAAGTAATAGTTCAATCAATAGTGCAATTGGTAAAATTCAACGCAAAAACACACCAGAAATCCAGTTGGAACAGTTAAATCAAGATTAGTGTCAGGAAGCCAGGCATAGGTAGTGGCATTGGTTTGCTTGGGTCAGAATACAACTGGGCCAGAGGGTAATGCCCACCATAGGATGGGTTCTAACTTGATAATATAGGAAACAGATCGCCCAAGAAAAGACCAGGGCCCTGAATTGGGCACCATAGTGTCTACCATTCCTGTCAAAGTAATGTAGAGTACTCCAAACAGTTGGGTGGACGTAGTCTCAGCTGCAGTGGGGGTCTCCATTGGGCGGTTGGGTTGCGGGGTTAAGGGCGGAGTCATGGGAACAAAGTAGGCAGGCAGATAATTGTACTTGTCTTTGGACAATAAGGGCAGCACCTTGATCCTCTTTCCTTCACGTCCTATGTATTCAGTTTCTCTAGTCCTTGCCAAGGGATTGGCAATGAGGATGGTCTCTAAGTTGTACTCCACATAGGCAGGGTTAGGCGGGTATTTGGTAAAATGCACAGGTCTAAAGGGGGCTCCTGGGGGACAGTATAGTGCCTGGGGAGGGTCAGCAGGTTGGTCTCCAGAGGGGGCAGTTGCCTTATGGTCTACTTGGCTGGAGTTAAGATGGAAGATCACTAAGACTAGATAAGATAAGACTTTTTCAAACCAAAGGTTCATAAAGCTTTATTATTGAAAATGACAATATGGTCATCACCATACCGCCGGGGCTTTTATACCATGGGTTTTTGCTTCTTTGATTTTTGCAGGGTTCAGGTTCACAGACAAGGCACTGGCGGGGCATGGATCTTGGCTTAGATTCTTGAGGGCGGCAGATGCAGGTTGTGTCTGCTTTGATGAATAGAAGTGGCCATGCTTTGTTCTGCCGCCACTGTTTACTACATCACCTGAGTAGTTCAATTGTACTACCCCTTCTGGATGGAAGACTGGCAGCTGCTGATGGTCATTGGCAGAGTTAACAGTAGGTTTTGTTTTAACCTCCTTAAGGCAAGCTGCAACCTCTGCATAGGTCCAGATCTTTGGTGGCGCAAGGTTGGCAGCAATCTGGTGACCATTTGGGGAATTGTCCTTGGGAGACTGGTAGGTCTTGGAGTAACTCGTCAACTTGGGTTTGCAAATTTAACAAGTTGGCAGGTTTCTGTCCACTTTGTATGACTTGAGTAGTCTTTGGAGGGTTGGGGTTTAATTCCAGGGTCTCCAATGTTGATTTTAAACCTCCAGGATTGACACTTGGCAGGTTGGCAGGTTTCTGTTCCTCTTGATTGGGGTCAGCTATCTCTGGTGGTCCAGGGTTTGACCCAACTGGCAGTTGGGCGGTTTCCTGTCTACTCTGGTCAACATAAGGCTTTCCCTGAGACCCAGGTTTCAATTCCCAGGTTTTCAATACAAGTATTAAAATGACATTCATGACAATTAGCCATATTTTGAATGCAAAAAATAGGAGCCTTAAATTATAAGCAACATGAACCAACTAATCATAAACTCCAGATTCAAATTTCCAAATGGGTTTAGATGACAGCAAGCAGGTAAGCCAATCAGATATGTCAAAATCTGATTTCAAACGCACTTTCAAGTTCAGGAACTTAAACCATGCTGTAACTGTGCTATATTAGCAGAGTTACACAGGAAAATAATTAGAAACTAGATAACTATCTTTATTGAGATATATGGGTTATATAGTTGTAGTGAATCATTAGAAGAGGAACAAGATTGAGGTGATTAATCAGTTGAATTGAGCAGGGGTAGTGTGATCCTTGTAATAGATGAAGCGCCAAAATAAGCTGTCCATCAGGCTGGGGTTGTCACTGGTTTGTGTTGCTGGATTTAGTAATCCAGTCTAATTTCTGCATTTGGCTACAGGTGATAGGGAAGTTGGTTTGCAGGTCACTGATCCTATTGGGCAGAACTTTTCTGGGGGGTTAACCCCCAGTTGCAACAATGAGATAAAGACAGACCAATCAGATCTCCTGAAATTGAAATTTGAATGCATAGTTGATAAAGAAACCACACAGGCAATAATACCCAACCATTTGGAAGCAGAAGAACCAAAAAACCAATGTGGTCTCATTAACAAAACCATCCAGATATCAATCAAAGGCTAATCAGAAATCAAAACCCAAAATGTGAACACAGTTTAGATGAACTAAGCACCCAACAGATAAAAAACAACCAATAAAAACCCAAAGATCCATCTTCCCATATCTAATGCAAGGACTGCATTCCTATCAACAAGCTATTTACCTGGGTGACTGTCCAAACACAAGTTTTCACTCTTTCAGGCTGTAGTAAACTCCAGCCTGTTGAAAAGTCCAGATTCAAACCTCCCAGGTGTGGTAAGTGCTAATTAACTATCCATTTACTAGCTTAATATTTAAGCCTCCCCCTCCTTGTTGAGAGCTTGCTCCAACAACTCCACTTTCTCCCTTTTACTATGAATAAGGGAGCCCTATACTTTCAGTTGATTAGTAGAATACCTTCTTGATCCCAGCTATGAGCAGGCCTCTACATGCTGTGGGTGTATTCCTCCTGCTCTGGTGCAATTTCTTGTGGATATCTGCAGAGGGAATAAATAAACCTCCTCTCACTCCCACCAAACCTGTAGAAAAATTGATCTGGTACAGATTCAGCCCTCGCCAATTGCACTATCCCTATGTAGAAAAGGCTTCTATCCCTCCCATTATTTTTCCTAATGCCCCTTGGTATGCAGTAGGATATATTGGTCTATAATACATCCTACAACAGCTTCTCTCTTCTAGGTAGATCTAGATTGTGGGGGAAAGAAATCAATACAGTGATGGTGGGACTTCCAGTTGGGGCATCTCTGGGGAAGTTTAACCTTGGGGCCTCCCTGCACTCAATTGGAGAAAAACTTTCCAATGAGTGGGTCACTAACAGAAAGACCCAGGAAGAGGGCATAATAAATGGAGCAGGTTAAAGGATGATAGTAGTAAAATTCCTGGGGAGTTGACAGGACTATAGATACAGTACAATGCGCTTGGATTAGAGCTCAGTCAATTGAAGAATGACATCCAAACCCAGGTAGTCCATGGCTTTGATCCAGGACACCCTATGGCCACCTCCCAGGAGCAGGAGCATTACAATCACTGTGTTGTAGCACCTCCATTATGAAGGCAAAGATAACATAACAGCTTCTAATCCCTTTAGCTTTGATATGAATCTTGGCTTTGATTCAAGTGAAATTTGGCAATCTTTACCACTGATAGACCCTTCCAAAGGATCAATTATTTAGAGGGTAAGATACATTTTGGTTCCACTTTATGAGTTAATAGTGAAGTGGTTTTACTGGTGGTGGCTGTAAGCCATTTTTAGGAAGAAGATTCATTGCTAGCTTCCTCACCATTTTCATAGGTATCATAAGTACTTGTATATATGAGCTCCCAGAGAATTTTTGAGCTGCTCAACTAATAATGATTAGGGTGACTATTATTAATAAGCAAACATCATCAGCTTCACAAGAAATTAAGAGCAAGGGAACTGGTTCAAGCATGCTGGCCAGAAAGTCAAGTTTGTGAGTGTAATCAAAGATGTTATATACCACTTCTCTAAAAAGAACCAAATTAACTGGCCCAAGGGTATTGCCAAGGCTCTTGAAGCCAAAGCCTAGATTTTTTCATTGATTTTTTAAGCTATGAGTTTCAATTTTATTTTTGTTATATATGTGTGAATGTTTATATAACCCAAATGATTGTTATGAAAAAGGTAAGGGTTGGGATTACTGGCTTTGGAGCTGTATGAAATATAGTTCTTATTAGCTGTCCATCTTTCTTATTGAAGATTTAAGATCCTTGGACTTATTTAATAGTTTGTTTTGGAACTTTTAGGGTTCTAACTTATGATTAGAGTTAATAGGTCATGTGTATAAAAGAATGATTTAAACTTACTAAGTATTGAGTGATTTCATTCTGGCTGCAGAAGTCAAGAGATGAAAGCTAACCAAGGCTGGGCCAAAGCATCCTGAGTAAAATGGTGTGATGAAATGAGTTGCAATGAGAGTAATCTACTTTTCAGGGGGGCAACTGTGGTAAGTTTGACTCCCTGGTGCTTGACACTATAGTAAAGTGAGAATTCAGCTTTTTCCCTGACTGACAACTGGAAATTGACACTTTTTTAATTAACAGATCTTGATATACTGAAAACTTTTAATATAAAAATTAAGCCTTACAGCTATGGTATACTAAAGTGACCCCAGAGAGCTCAAATATACAATAAAAAGTGTATCTTAACTAATAATAATAAGGGGAAATAAGCAACTATTTCTCATTTTACTATGTAATTCACACTCTTTATTATAAAAATATTTTTGATTACCATAAAAATTAAAATTTCAATGAACCAAAAAAATAAGCACAACAATAAAAGTTATGCAAAATATGAAGAAATATAGATATTTATTTGATATAGTTCATAAAAGTATAAATGCAAATTTCTTTTGTTTTACTAGTAAACTAACAAAAATTAAGATATTTCAATCACTTTCAACTATAGCTATTTATCTCAAACTTACCATACATACACAAAATAATTAGTACTATCTAATTGGATCAAAAAATAGAAAAATTAAAAGTAAAAACTAATTGATCAAAACTAAAAAGTAAAAATTAAAGCTAAAAAGTTAAAAGTTAAAACCATAAAAGCAAGCAAGCAAGTTTACTCTTCATCCTTATTTCCCTTTTTTTAGCTCCTTCCAGAAGATCAGTGGCAATAAGCTCAAGCTGCTGCTTAAGCTCAGAGGCCTTGTATTTGTGCTTAGCTGCACCTTGAATAGCCTTGGTGAAGAGGGTGGAGCGGGTTGTAGGCTTGGTGAGGGGGACACAGTTTGCCAAGTCACTCAGCTTGGAGATGTTTTTCTCCTGCTTGTGCTGCAGGAGGGAGAAGTACTTTTTGAACTCTGGATGAAGCCCAAAGTTGGCCTTAAGATGCTTGTGATAAGCCTCTAGTGCCAAGGTGGCCTTGAGCTCCCTGTTGATGGCTGCCTGGTAAACGTTCCAACTGGCCTTGGTGCGGGCCTTGCCTCTGTGTGACAACATTCCCAATCAACTGAGGCTCAAAGTACTTGAGAAATGACTTGAACTCCAAGTGCTTTACTATGTAAGGATCCTTTGAGGGAACCTCAAACCCCTGTGCAGTGTTCTCTGGCTTAAAAAAAGCCAAGGCACTAAATTGTGCAAGCATAAATTTGCAGGTGTCCAAAGTGTCCTTCCGGCTCAACCTACTTAGCTTGGCATGGGCCTGAACATTCCAAGCAACTGATTGGTGGAAGTGGAAGTGGCCCCCCTGCACCTCCCTGCTGAACAGCTGCTTGAATGCATTGAACTGAGTAGGATCAAAGTCCATGATGCAAATGTGAGGCCCCAGAGCTCTTAGCCTTACCTTTTTCTCCAAGTCCAGGGTGGCCTGGTCCTTGTCAGCAGCAGGAGGGTTTGTGCAGGTGTGGGGGGTCTTCTTAGCATTGTTGCTGTTGTTGTCAGGAAGGAGGGAAAGTGCTTGGCAAAGGATTGAGAAAGCACATGTGTAAATGACCTCGGTGGCCCCAGGGAGAAGGAACAAAGCAAGTGGAATCACCCAGATGTTAATCTGGGAATGGATCATCCAGAGCTGTTTGAACATCTGGGGGCAAGTGGCAAAGGTACCATCAACTATCCAGGTTGAAGCCCTTTTTAACTCCAGCAGGTTCTGCTGAGTGGTGTAGCAGACTATGCAGTCTTTGCTGCCGGGCCCATTATCATGGAGGAGGAAGTGCTCCCCACTTGGAAGCTGCTTGAGCTTGTGGGTGAGCGTAAGCTCAGAGAAGACATCTGAGGCCTTGGGAGGAGGGGGATTGACAGCAATTCTCTTGTTGCTGATGAACTTAGCAAGTTGCTCCTGGGTGGGCACCAACTTAAGATTTTTGGGCTGCAGGTGTTGAAGGGCCTTGATGGCTAGATCTGAAGCGCAGAGGTTGGCAGAGGTGGGGATTACTTGGAAAAGGTGCCACTTCAGCATCTGAGTGATCAGGTGATTGGGGGCTCACAGGTGTGCTCCCCCTTCTCAGCAGTAATCTGCTTCCAACCCTTGGTGTTCAGCCAGGCCCCAAAAGTCTTATCCTCAAATATGAAGTGCTTGCTTTTGGTTTGCCATTTTTGATTATTACAATTAAAAATGTTCTTATCTGCAATTTAACCAGGACTGCCCTTTACAGACATGATTGGGAAGTAACAGGGAAAGCGCTTGGGAACTTTGGACTCTCTGTCCAGATTGCAGATATTGTGGATGGCCAGTGGATCCCAAGCCACATGACCAGAAGCTTTGAACTTCTTGGAATTTTCCTCAGGCTCATCCTGGGTGTCAGGATACCAAGAGTACTGTGGGGCTCCAGTAGGTGAGGGAGAAGTCAAAGCAGGTACTGGCATGGCCCACCAGATGATGGGACCTAAATTTAACAGGTAGGAAAGGGCCTTCCCAGCCACAGCCCAAGGCCTGGCCGCTGGCAAGGCAGAGTCAATAAATCCTGTGAGCGCCAGGTAAAGCATTCCCAGGAATAGACTATTCTGGCCAGTGGCGTCAGAGGTGGGTGGGGTTGAGATGGTCAGTTTGGGTGTTGGGGGTGGTTCCATGGGGACCAGGTAGGCAGCAGGATTGTTGTACTTCCCGTTGAAGATCAAAGGGTAGATGGTGATTGCTTTGCCATCACAGACGATTTGATAGGGTTCCTTGGGTGCATTTGGGCAGGTGTACCACTGCAAGTTTTCTAATTTCCAGGGTTCATGATCAGGATTTGGGGGTACTCAGTGAAATGCACAGGGCCAAATGAAGCATTGGGTGGATGGTAGTAGTCAAAGGCTTTGGTTTTTTCAACTGGAGTCTGGCTATCTATCCCAGTGGATGGGTACTGATGCTTGGGTGTATGCAGATGGAAGAGCATCAAAAATAGGCATAGAAGCAGATTGGTGAACCAAAGGTTCATAATGTCAAAACCGCAGGCTCAACCTGCCAGCAAGGTTCCAACCAAGACGGTTTGTGACCCGCAATCCAATTACCCGGTCACTTGAAGCCAGACTAGGAAGTCAACTTGAATTACCAAATCCATCAACATGAACAGATGATGATCCTTCACAGTGGATACCTCAATTTGGCGCTTGACTTGTTAGCAGGATCAAGCCAACCCCTCTTTCATCTAGCCATGTGATCACCAATCATGTTCCTGCTATCCATTGATTCACAATAGCTATATAATCACTACCTCACAATAAAGATTATTATCTATCTTCTAAATATTTTTCACTGTGTAACTCTGCTAAAACAGCACAGTTACAACATTGGTAGCACAGGTAGGTTCTCCATCCTATCTTATCTTGAAAAATTCCGCCTGTTGCCCGCACACGCCCCAGCCAACAAATTTTTGATAGAATTATGTCTGGCCTCCCGCCCAACTGGACGCTGTACACTCCTGGTACTAAGATACCTGATGGCTTTGTTCTCTACCAAAACACTGTGATCCCGCTACCCGCCTTCAACGCCCTGTCCGCCCAAGGGTTCTTTCAGGCGCCTTCATTGATGCCACAACCAGCTGAAAAAACTACCATGCCTGCCTATGTTGCACAAAGACTTTGCAGCGCCGCCTTGGAGCCCTTTGCAGGGGCCAACAATGACAATGCTGCCGCATGGATCCAGTCCGCCAAAAGCAAGCTGGCTCAGATGGAATGCCCACAGCAATTTTGTATTACAGAGATTTACATTTGTCTGACCCATGATGCTGCCACCTGGTGTGACAAGTGGCACAAAGAACACACTGACAAGAACTGGGACACCTTCAAATAGGACTTCTTGGCAAGATTTGTGCTTAAGGATACGGCGCTCATGATCATACACCAAGTAAAGAACCTAACCCAGACAGGCACTGTGAAGGAACTTACCTGCGCCTATAAGGAACTCCGTCTCTGTGCCCCATCTGATATGGCCTTTGACACCCCAGCAACACACCTCATGTACTACAACTCTCTCAAGTTGCACGTGATGAGACATGTGAACCTGGACCAGGTTACCAACCTGCAAAGCCTGTACCGTGAAATGGAAAAAGCGGAACAAACATCCAACGCTCTACACAAGGCACAGACTGGGAAACAAGAAAGACCCAAGGACTCCCATCCAAGCGGGCGCTCCTCTCAACCACCTCCTGGAGGCAACGGCAACAACAACAACCACAAGCCCACAGGTTTGAATGGGAATAGGAATGGAAATAACAGCCAATCAAATTGTACCCATTTCTGTTTCACTGCCACCCAAGGCAACCAAGACAAGGGAAAAGCCCAGGGAGAGCACTAAGCAAGCCAAGCTCTTCCCACGCAACTCCTGAATTGCCCAACAATGAATACCAACCCAAGGACGTGGACCAATGCCCAATGATCCAAGTGCCCTCAGAAGACCCGGTACTATACACCATTGCCAGACATCCCAATAAATTGATGTCTTACCCTTTCCGCTTTTGCAGTTACACAGGCTCAGCACTCCTGGACTTGGGCGCAGATTGAACTATAGTCAACAGCAGCTTTGTGGATAAATTCAAGTTGGCCACTATTCCTTTGTGGATTAAAAACGTGGTCCTGGCTGATGAACATCACATTGCTGTGACAAAAGAAACTGCTCCCTTCTCTGTCATGCTTGAGAACCTCCACTCCATCATCCAAGGTCCCGTCATTGACTTCCCTAAGTTTGACATTGTACTGGGACTAGACTGGTTACGGAGAAACAACCCCCATGTGGACTGGGCAACCTCAGTGTTGACCATCAAGCGTGAAGGTGTCAACCACCAAATCTACCCGGACTCTGTAGACCGGCTCCTATGAGACCACGTCTTTGTACGCATCACAGAGACTTTTGAAGAGAGGGAAAACCTGAAAGCAATTGACTGGGACTCCTGCCAGTATGAAATCATACACTTCAAGGACCACCAGGACACCTCCACACTGCAAGATTGCAACATTGTGGCCTGGCACCCAGAGATCTTCAAGGAGGTGTTACCTGGGCTACCCCCTGATAAACACATCCAACACTCTATCCAACTCAAGGGGGCTGTACCCAAGGCACGCCCCATTTACAGGCTGACCCCAAACAAGGACAATGCCCTGCGCGCCTATCTTAAGGAGGCACTGGAAAAAGGACTTATCCGCCCCTCACAGTCTCCCTTTGGGGCCGCCATATTCTTTGTGGCTAAAAAGGACGGTACCTTACGCCTGGCCACAGACTACCGCGCCTTGAACAAAGTCACCATTAAGAATTGTTACCCATTACCACTAATCAACAATCTCGTTGACGCCTTGGGAGGAGCCTCTGTCTTCTCCAAGATTGATCTAACTGCAGGCTACAACCAGATGCACATCAAGGAGGAAGACATCCCCAAGACAGCCTTCTGCACTAAGTACAGTTCCTACAAATGCGTGGTACTCAACTTTGGCATGACCAACACCCCGTCCACCTTTGTAACCTTCATGAACATAGTGTTTGCATCACACATAGGCAAACACGCCCTAGTGTACCTGGACAATATTATTGTCTACAGCCCCTTGGTGGAACAGCACCACAAAGACCTGGAGGAAGTCTTTGTAACCCTGGCACAACAAAAACTGTTGGCCAAGCCCTCCAAATGCCAGTTCTTCTGAGAGCAACTACCTTTCTTGGGACACATAGTCTCAAAGGGCGGCATCAAACCTGACAGTCAGAAGATACAAGCCATCTTCAAAATGCCACCCCCCAAGGACAAATCAGAACTCTGCACTTTCTTGGGAATGGTGGCCCATGTACAACGCTTCATACCCAACTGCGGCGTCTTGACCGCCCCCTTGTCCGCCATAACAGGCACCAAGTCCAAGTTTGTATGGACCCCCCAATGTGACCTCTGTTTTAGACGTCTCAAGGAAAAGCTCACAACAGCGCCTATCTTACAATACCCCAAACAAGACAGAGAATACCAGATGGAAACTGACGCTTCAGATGCATCCATTGGGGGAGTACTACAAATTAAGAATAGTGATGGTGATTTCCTGCCCGTAGCCTACAATTTTCAAAAATGACAGATGGCAAGTGTCAATACACAATCCACGACAAAGAACTGTTGGCCATTGTACACTGCCTAGTCAAATGGCGCTGTTACCTGGAACAGCAGGAAGAATTCACAGCACTAAACAATCATAAGTCACTCATCTATTTCAAGACACAAGCAAACCTGTCACGCTGCCAAGAGCAGTGCATGGAAATCTTAGAAAGGTTTAACATGCTCATCCAATATAAGCCCAGGGCCAAACTTGCCATGGCAGACGCCCTGTCCCGCCTGTATGTCTGCACTTCTAGGGGAGAGAATGGGCTTGACCCAGACTGGCCTCTCCTAGTGCTCTGTATAAAAGCCAAAGGGTTCCCCGCAGGCACAACCAATGTCACCAAAGAAACGGTCATCAAGAATGAACACCTCTTTGCTGATGTATACAGGACTCTTCACAGAAAGATGTCAGATGGCACAACCATTCCCTACATTCCCACACATCAACGAGTTGATACCATTCTTTGCTACCACAGAGATCTTGGACATACCAAGAGCCAAAATCTGTACAAATTCCTAAAACATAAAGCCTGGTGGCCAACCTTATACCACAATGTCCAAGAAGTGTTAGAACAGTGCAAGGTCTGCGAAAAGTTTGCCAGAAGCAAGACCCCACCTAAGTCTGTACTCCCCATTCAAACCCAACCACCATTCAAGGTATGGGCTCTGGACATTGTAGGCCCCATGCCAGGAAAGCACAACGACAAAAAATACATCATTACAGCCATTGCTTTTGCGACAAGGTGGCCAGTAGCCCAAGCAGTGAAATTGCACACCGGTAACGACATCCAAAAATTCATTAGCAAAGAAATCATCAGCAAGTTTGGAAAGCCAGAACTCCTGATAACCAATGGGGGCAAAGAATTGACCTCCAAAAACACCAACATGTACCTCGCCAAAAATTGGGTTAAACACACTGTCACTACACCATACCATCCACAGGCCAATGGACGTGTAGAGCGGCTCAATGGTAGCCTCATACAAGCCCTAGCCAAACTCACCTCCGGGAGACCTGAAGACTGGTATAAGCAGCTACCAACTGCATTACTTGTGTGCCAAACCCAAGTGAACAGATCCACAGGGAAAAGCCTGTTTGAACTGGTATACAGTACACAGCCTAATATCATTCAAGCATTGACAGGACCCAAACTGGAAATTCCAAGTCAAGTCCCCCCTTGTTCTGATCCTCAAGTAATGAAAGCCAACAGCAAACAAGCAGCCAAAGAAAAAGAACGCTTACAAAAGACCTTCATTCCCATCTGTCAAAGACACAAAGTTGGGGATGAAGTCTAGGTCATGAACGTTGACAAAAGCAAACTACAACCCAAAAAAGTAGGGCCAGAAATAATTCTAAAGGTAAACAATAATAACACTTACCTCATGCAAGGGCTAGGGAACGCAAGCAAGACAAGACCTTACACCACAACCGCCTACGACCCTGCAAAGTGAGACAGAAACAACGGGAAACTGCCCTGCCTGCCACCGAGCAACAACTGGTTCAATATGGCGCCCGGGCTCCCAACAACCTCCCTGACAACCTGCCTCCAGAGGAGGCTGACCTTCAGCCAGGGGGGGTGTCAAAACTGCAGGCTCAACCCGCCAGCAAGGTTCTAACCAAGCGGGTTTGTGACCTGCAATCCAATTACCCGGTCACTCAAAGCCAGACTAGGAAGTCAACTCAAATTACCAAATCCATCAACATGAACAGATGATGATCCTTCACGGTGGATACCTCAATTTGGCGCTTGACTTGTTAGCAGGATCAAGCCACCCCCTCTTCCATCCAGCTGTGTGATCATCAATCATGTTCCTGCTATCCATTGATTCACAATAGCTATATAATCACTATCTCACAATAAAGATTATTATCTATCTTCTAAATATTTTTCCCCGTGTAACTCTGCTAAAACAGCACAGTTACGACAATAACAACTTTTATTTGGTAAGAATGACAATACAGAAATTTTTCAGGTGCTTTTGGTTTATATACTTACTCACATGCAAGTGCCTCTGGGCATTCTTCTGGTGCTATCTGTGTGGCAAGGCTTGACATCTCAGGTTCTGCTGTTTGGTTGGCTGCTTCATGGTCATTTTTGGGGGTTTCAGGAACAGTTGTTTGGCTTTTTGGTGGTACATCTTGGCTTGGCTGGCCATTGGTTCTAGCAGGTTTGGCTTCTGGGGTTATGGGTTTTCCCCCCAATTTGGTCACCTTTTTTGGGCTGGCTTTACAGGCTTTCCTGAGGCCAAGAAACTTGATTAAAAAAGGGGTCCCCAATTGGGGACCCCAAATTACTTAATGGAGGGTGGGTTTGAACTGGGTTTACTGGGCAGCTAAAAATAGCCTGCCCAGGCCCAGCCAAACCCACCAAGGCTTGGGCATAGCTTTTGGGGCCCAGAATGAGCCCTGCAGCTACTGCCAGGGCAGGAATGGTTTCTGCACCTGGATTTGCTTTTAGAAGCAAATCCAGGTGTGGGAAAATCTCCTCTGCCTGCTAGCCCTGCCTGGTGGCTAGGAGTGGGTTTGATTCCCACCAAGTGCATCAAAAATTGTTACTTTTGTAACACTGGGGGTCAGATGAGGGAGGGGGAAGAGCCATCAGGAGGAGGAGGGGAAGGGTTCTTTGAGGCCTGCTTGGAAGTCTCCTTTTTCTTACCAGAAGAAGAGATGGGCTCCTTGGCAGCCTTTGAATTCTTGGTACGTTGCTCCTTGGTGGGTTTGGAGTTGACCTCTGGCTTGTAAAAAGAGTGATCAGTGAGGGAGTCATCACTTTTATTTGAGGACTTGGGGGGAATTTGAAGATAAGGGGGGAGGAGATGGAGCGGGAGAAGATGGGGTGGGAGAGATGGAGTTGGAGACTTTGCCTTTGCAGGCTTCTTGTTATGCTTGGGGGTAGTGGCTGGTTCCTTGGAGCCCTTGGAGGCTTGGCGCTTGGTAGGCTTGTTGGATTTGGATGATCTTGGCTAAAGAGAAAGGTTAGTTTTGTAAATAAAACAGTATGAAAGATATAAAACACAAAGAGGTAAATCAAAACAAAAGTTAAGTAAAAATTATGCAGATAAAGTTTTATTTATCAAGAAAAAAACATAAAAAAGTAAATAGAAGCAAAATAGAAACTCAAAGTATAGACATAAAGGGTAAAGTATAGAAAATAAGTGAATTTATGATGAAGCATCAAAGATGTTAAGTTCAGCATAACATCTTAGTGTTAAATCAATGTGAAAGTATAATTAAAAATCAAAAAAGCATATAAAAGTTATATGGAGAGTAGCAGGAAGAGTAGTAGATTATAATTGCAAAAAATTATTATTTGGAATTTTTTTATTGGGAGTTGAAAAATCAAAACATAGTAAAGTGTTGAGTTTGAAACTGTCAAACAGCTGGGAAAAGCTGAATTCTCACTGTCAAGTATGCCAGAGTCAAGCAGAAAAATAAAATTTACTATGTTTTTTACATATAAAACTTGCTTAAATTTAAAACGGGTTTGAAAGTTAACCCAAAAGCAAGCCAGTTTCATATGCTCAAAAATTAAAAATACAACATAAGTTAAAAAAGTAAATGAGTAGGAAGGTGTTTATTAATGATAATAATATGCTGTGAGGAGCTGGGAGTGAATTATTTACTATAGTGTTGGTTAAAACATTAAGAAGCTCTCTGTACTAATCCCCAAGTTAAAGTGTCAAGTGGGTGAGTGTCAAGTGGCGCTCATAGTGCGTCAGATATTAATTTAGCCTTAATTCTGAGCCTTTGATTAGTTAAATCTGAAACCAATCAGGTGTCAAGTGGATAGAGTCAAATAGAGGGGGAGTCAAGTTTCTGTTTTTTATAAATTACATATGAAATCCCTTAATAAATTGGGCTTAATTTAAGTGGCACCACTTAATCCACAAACCTGGGAATGACATAATGTAAAACAAGTGGGGTATTTGATTAATGTCTATACCACTAAATCCAGTGTAGTGGTGCTTGGGAGCCTAATTGACGGCTATGGACACTAATAATAAAAATATAATAATAAATAACAAATTTTATATAAGCGCATATGTATTTTATTAATAAAATTAAAAGTTGGCTTAAAAAGTGTTGAACTGGTAACTTTTTGTTTTAGAGTGTTGAATACAGGTTTTTTCATTTCTATTAGTAAATTTACTTATAAATTGCCCCTTAAATTGGTATTTTAGCTAACCAAATTATTAAATGGAGTCAAATTAGAGTGAATTTAAATTTGGTTTTTGGTTTTGGACCCCTAAATTTCTAGTAAAAGTTAGCTTAAAATCAATTAAGCCAAAAAATACCAATAGATTCACATATGCGGCACTTGACTCCCTGGTACTCGATCTCCAGAGAGTCAAACTTACCACAGGTTGCTGCAGGGGGGCTTAAAGCTATCAGGAAATCTAAGAAGTTGGAATTGTGGTGACAAAATCAGTTGTAAGGGATCAAAATGGTTGTGGCAGAAGGTGTAGTTTAAAGGGGTATTGTCCTTTTATAATGGGTGGTCAGGGCTGAGTTATTTGATATTTATTGGCTATGGATTATGGTGTTTTTTAAATGTTGGGATAAAAGATTGAGGTGACTTTTAAGGAGTTGACGAAAGCATCTTTTTGTAGCTTCTAGTAGGAGCGCAAAGTCCCATTGGAGAAGATGTGGAGTTTTCAAATAAAGGTAACGTGTATAGTTAATGTGATTTATTGGGGATTCAGTAGTGAATGTGATGTTTGATGAGTAGGAATTATTTATAAGTGGCAGTGTAGTCCCGGCGCACCATCCAGATCATAAGGACAGCAGCGAATGACATTCCAGCTATAGCCATGTTCCTGAGGGTTAGTTTAGTTTAAAGATGTCCTTACCAGTAGAAGCCCACACCATCAATAATAATGCCAATGGGTGGGACGTCAGGCTGGACGTTCCTCAGCCGAGGGAGGGCGAAGAGGAGGGCGGAGCCTTGGCCAAGGAAGCTGCATTCAGGGCGTGCATCCAAGCCAATGACAATATTGATGGCTAGGACGGCCATGGAGAGGGAGAGTGCCCACATGAGAATGATGATCAAGAAGCTGAACAGGATGAGGGTGAAGGGGCGGGAGATCTTGATCTTGAATCGGTAGCTTTGAACAGAACGTTCAGAGTAGTTTTCAACTTCGCCATCAATGTTGGAGTAGTTTGACCCTGCCTCTTCCTTAGTTTCTGACGTGTCGCCCCCTTCCAATTCCTGCACCGTTCCGGCAACGGCAAAGTGCAGGGCCGGGACACTTGCCTTGATCCGCACGACAGTAGGGATGCGCTGGCCAGTGTTCAAATCAGTAATCTCTACCGAGATTTCAGTGTAGAATTCATCCAGCGGGTAGTAGTTGTTGCTGCCCAGGAGGATAGGGAATGTCGCAATGATAGGTTCCCTGAAAAGGTTAGGTGTGATTGTTGGAGTGCTTACATTGTAGAGTTGACGGAGTAGATGCGTTGGTGGTATCCAAAGTAAGCCAGTAGCGGGGTGTTCAGCCGACGGATGTCATTGGAAACCGCGCGTGAAGGCAGGAAAGAGATTTGGCAGATGATTAAGGAGTCAACGAGATCTGCTTTCAAGACGCGGACGTTCACCTCCAACTTGGACTGAGGCAGTCCTGTTGTGGCGCTGGGTTCCATGGAGTTGAAGCTGGAGTACTTTGAGCTGATAGTTCGCAGCTTTGCCTCATCAATGTTGAACTTCAGCAACACCAAATACAGCGTCAAGAAGACAGCAAATGCCGAAAGCGTCTTGATCAGGCGCTTGGGCTGCATAATCTCACGAACCTTCATCTGTTGGCGAAGGACGGCTGAGTCCACCACGGAATTGGTGGACGCCTTTACCGACCCCTTCTCATTGTTGGGCAGCTCCAGCATTTCCAGCCTGTCCCGCTCATCTTTGATTTCAATTGTTGAGTCGCTCTGCATACCCTAAACCACTTCCATTACACTGTATTTATTGCTTCGCATCTGCCAGCAGCAGAGAACCGACTAAATTCCGAGTAACTGGAGCCATTTGATCGCCACTAGAAAAACTCCTACTCAAGCTAGACAACCGCCAACGGCACAATAAATATCCGAGGTAAGCCATCCATGCTATACTTTGGTTGACTTTATACAGGCTTCTTATAACACTTTAATTGTTATCTAAATGGTAGATAATTATAATTAAATGTAATATGCATTTATGCCTCTAATTGGCTAAAAATCATAAGCTTAACCAAACGCAATTTAACTCTTTGGTGGATAATTGGCTTTGGCTATGCATTAAATAATCTTAAATAAGATAATTAATTGCTTGAATTTACATGTTTGGAATGGGCTTATAAGGGGCAGAGGAGGATGGTTGAATTCTTAAAGTTTGAAAAAGTGTTCCACTCGCTACTGTGCGCTGAAATCTAAGCTGAGGATTCAAAAGATATGGATTGGTTTAGCTTCTAGGTGGCTGTGATGTAAAGTTTGGCCCAACTGGCTCTCACTAATCACATGGGCCAAATTCCATCTTTGCTTCAGGGTAAGCTCGGAAGGGACCGATTCCATAAAGTTTTCATTTAATTATGGTTATTGGTTTAAAGAACCGCAAATCCTCAACTCCATTTTTGGTAATTTTTAGTGTTTTCATACCTTTAAAATAAAGCCCGATTTGCTACTTGATCCTTGTTCGTTGCAGCTGCGTCACTGGACACGGCACATTCAAACAAAGTAAGAGGTTTCACATTAAAAGTGAGCGCCGCTCCGTTGAACTACCGATGGGCGCTGTTGAAAAGAGGAACCGATTCTAGTTTTATCAATGATATTAAAGAAATCGTCGGTTCTTGTTGTTGATTCTTAAGCAACGCCAGGATTTAGCAGAGGAAATTTAGTTCCAATTCAAGGATCGTCCCCCCCAAAGAGACCAGTTACAACCCAAGGACCAGCCAAAAATAAAAGAGAGCCAGCCAACAAATCCCTGCCATTCTAATATTCAAGCTGACATGAGGCGCAAGACTACCATTACAGGGCTCGTAGTACTATTCATAGTCGTTATATCATATACTATCCTCCTCAACTTCAATATCAAAGAGGCAAAGCAGCGGACAATCAGCTCCAAGTATACCTCTCAGAACGCCACCATCCAGATCGATGAGTCCAACCCCGATGCTGGCTCTGAAGCCAAGATGGAGGTCGAGATCCGCATCTTACGGGCTGACCTCATCAACAGCATTGTTACAACTCAGATTGCCTTCTTCCCCTCTGCCCAGCTGGCAACCGACCACAAGCGCCTCAAGACCCCCCTTCTAGCCTACTTTGCATACTACCAAAAGGCATACCAAGTCAACCATACAATGTAAGCCCCCTGTAATCACATCTAACCCCCAGGCCCTCGGTCGAAGCCACCTTCCCCATCCTGTCGGGCAGCACAAGCTACTACCCCTTTGACTCCTTCCTCACCGAGATTGCAGTAGAAATCACCGACCTCCAAACCGGAATCCGCATTCCAACCGTCGTGAAGCTGAAGGCCAGTGTCGCAGCCCTTAAGCTGGACATTATCAGGACGCAGCAACTGAAGGACGGGACAGAGTCCGATCTAGTCTCGCAGGTAAGCAAGAAGGCGGGCATCGATGGAGAGATCGACAACTTCCAGGAAGACGTTGTAGAGAGCTACAAATTCACTCTACGCATTACGCGACCACCAACAATCATCTTCTTTAGCATATTTGTTATCATCCTCATGTGGGTCATCTCCCTGGTCATGGCAGGGGTTGCGTTTACAATTATATTGCTTGTCGATACCCGCCCCGAAGGTGGGTACATGGCACTGGGATCTGGCCTGCTCTTTGCATTGCCATTCCTCCGCAATGCCCAGCCCGACGTGCCCCCCATTGGCATCATTATTGATGCCATGGGGTTCATCTGGTAAGCGATTTAAATAGATTAAACTAACCAGTAGGAACATGATTATTGTCACCAGTGCATCCATCTTAATCGCCATCATCTGGATCAAGCGCCGCGAAGTCCAAGTCACATTCGCTTAAATGACTCCCTAATAAACATCTCCGCAGGCATCAATCTTCAATACTAAGCATATCCACAGACACGCATTTGATAAAATACTATTTTAATTTTTTATCATTTCAAACATAATCCACTTCATATCAAGCTCCAACTCTAAGTCCCAATATATCTGTTCATTGGTCTGAAGGGTAGATTCCGAAAACTCCCTCCATTCAAAGTCTTTCTCCAGCTTTAAAACCAAAAGAGCTACATGAATAAGCTCATCTCTGAAACCGAGAAGGCATGCATGCCTATTTGGGATAAAGGACACTAAAGGACACAAAGGGTTCAAGTTTGAGCTTCGCTAATTAGTGGCGTCATAAAAAGTCTGAATTGAGGTAAGTGATTTAGCCAATTAGATTTCACTTGGTAAAGTATGACTTTAGAATATGGTATCCATAGCAAATGATATGTCCGTAAACCTTATCTATCTTAGATGTAGATTGGGTATGCAGCGCAAAGAATTTGATGGGATGGTGACTACCTTACGATCCATCCCGTGCAAGAATGGTTGAGATCGCGCTAAGAATTTAGTCAGGGCAACAAATCATTCAATCAAACACCCCTTTCGGAGAAATATCTAGTGGTTCACACTTAAGTCTCATAGGAAAATCTTGAGACTAAATTTTTAGCAAGAGCCAATAATATCCCAGGGCCTATTTAGTCTGGCCCTGCAGCTCAGCCAGATTAGAGAAAAGCTGAGCCTGCTGAGCAGTACTTAAAGGCACGGTGCAGTAGCCATATTTGCAACTGATGGGTGAAGTAGCAGACCAGATTCATACCCTTCAAGAGAACAATCTAGAGCTCGAAAGGTAACCCAAGGTTTGGCAAGTTACAGATTTTAGGTTCATTTGCAAACGAGAGGACAAAATACGCCTACTCCAACAAAGGCTAGACGGACTACGTGCCAGCCATAGGAAACTGAATGGGACTTTGCTTGCCCTCAAAGCTAATCAGTATCATACATTTATGGACCAGAACTCCTCTATTTCCATGAAACCCAAAACCAAAGATGAACCAAAGGAACTGGTTCAACTCGTGGTGAACTCAACCCCTTCTGGCCCGGGAAAGGCATTCCACCCAATACCAGAATTCCAGCAGAAGGAGGCCCAAAGGGAAAACTACACCACCGACGGGAGACCCAAGCGAGCAGTTCCCAAGCCCAACTATAACTTTCCAAATCTCAAAGTGAAGCTGCGCCGTCCGTCCAAGCGAAAGCCAAAGCCAAATAAGAACAGCATCCCCGAAGAAGCCATCGAAACAAAGCTGAAGCCAGACAAGCAGATTCATGAAGTTAAAGAAGCAACCCCCAATAAAATCTTTCTCAAAGATGTATACCCGAGATCAACCCGGCAAAAGTCCCAGGTCGATTACAAGCTCCCAAGCCTCCGCACCAAACTACGCCGCCCTCGGAAAGTACTTTAGCACACACTTAATATAATAGAACAACCGAAATTGCCACTGCTTACTTAAAGACAGATCAGAAGCCATGCCTATCTAATCTTTTGGATATCGCAAATAAATGATTATGCTTTAACAGTAAGTTGATCAGCGCAAACTGTATCATAGAGAAGAAAAAAGTCAAGTGAAAATCCACTAGATAAGAAAATTTAGATTGGTAATATTTACAATATACTTAAAGGAGCAATCCCTCATATCTGGGTTGGAAAAGTTACTTTGAACCTATGTGGTTTTTTTACTTGCTATCTCTTTCCCAGCTTGAATCTCACTATAACCAGAATATTTTAATTGCACTTCAGCAAGCCCATATTCCAGCTTGGCAATTTTTAAGCTTATCCCCAACTTTGTATCAACTATCAGCTGGTTGTCCTCCCTCCATTTTTCAATCAAATGTACACTCCTCTCCTCTCATTGTTGCAACCAAGATTGACTCCCCACCTACCAGCATATCTTACAATACACAGGGGGCGTTCATAGAGGCACCCCATGACTTATCTAATGCCATTAGGCATCCTGCCGCCAGTGTCAAAATACAGGCAGTGACTCCTAATTAGGTGTGTAACCAATTCCAAGCACTGATCTCTTGATTAGATATTCACCACTCACACCATACTTGGATCCCACCACAATGCCACCCTCTAGTGGATTAGTGGCTCCCCTTTCTGGTACATTAGCTACCACCTTCCAAATAAAGCTGCATCTTATTCCTATTCTTTATCCTTTCTATTGGACTGTTGTATTTCCTAATCACAACACTGAACTACAATTGGTTTAGTTGCAACATCATTGACAATAGCCTGCTTGTTATAATTTCATTATAGCTTTCCCCTGGACAAACCTCTTGTCTATAGCCAAGAGCAAGTTATGTTTATACCACAAAGGAACCAAATTTCCTAGGGCATATATCCCTTCTGTATAAAAATCATCCTCAAATAGTTCCATGCAGGCAGCCTTATCTCCAATAACCTCTGTGCTGTTTATCTTACCTACCTCCAAGTGTCAAGCCCCAACATAAAAGGGATTACTTGGGCCAGGTAGGGGATCAGGTCAGCAAACCAAAACCGGCAAGGTCCGTGGCAATGGGGTAAACAGACACCATCCAATGGGCGGCCCTGGCATGTAGGTTGCAGCACCCAAAGTTTCTGGCAAAGCGGGTGTGTTGTGGATGCCGCTATTCACGCTGTTTTGATTTTGCCTTTGTTGGGTCATTTTGAGGACAAACCCCTCACTTTTGCTTTTGCTCCTTGAAAGGAGTCTGTTTCCAACCTGGGGAATTCAATTGTTTGGTTTCCTGATTCTGCGCAACTCACTTGCCCCACTAATGCTTGTGGCGAGTGACCCTACCCTCCTAGTATTGTTTTGCGGTATTGCTAATCAATCCATATTCTCAATCTTTATCCCCAATAAAGTTTGAGTTCTATTCAAACTTCTGTCTTTGTGTTTCCAATTACTTTGGCACCTCTCCCTAGCCGCAACTAGTAGAGATTAATCATTCAGGGCCACAAGGTAATCCAATAACCTTCCCTGCCAACCAACCAAGTCTTAGTAAAAATCCAATCCTAAGGTTAGGACTCCCTGTTGTATGTCTGTGCTGCGCCTCAGAACACAACAGGGTGAGTATGCAGTATACCAAGGTGTATACCACAAGAGGCATGGTGGATCTAGGGATACCCATGTAGGCCAGGAGGGCATGTTGGAAGAGGCTAGTTGCGGCTGCTCTTTATATGGCATATCCTTGGTGATTCCAGAACAGGTTCAGTTGGGTCAAAGGCTGACTGATGTCCCCCAACGCCAAGGCAAGCTGTGAGTACAGCTGAGAGGGTGACATACCTCATCTTCTTTCTTGGGGAGGGGTGACTAAAGTTTAGTAGTCTATACCTTTTATTGCTAGGTAAAATGTGATCTGTGGGATATTAATTGAGGGGGTATTTCTCTCAACAATAGCACACCCTATTGCTGAGAGAAGTTTCTTTATTTATAGTGCAGTACAGTGGGGAAAGTTATGTGGATGTACGAGAAAGCAATGGACTGAGGACTCCAAGTGTCAGGACCATCATTCATGATGATCCTGCCACAGAGAATTTTATTTTTGTAACTTGGTAAAAATGATTCCTCCAACTAGTGACAAGGAGTGACTTTTGGGAAAGCTTTGAATATGGCATTAAGAAGAAGAGAAGTATATTTTGTTGGATAATACTTTAGACTTATACAGCTTGCGCTGTGGCGGGGATGTAAGTCAGATCAAAGATAAGGATGGTCATGTGTAGAGTGGGATTTGGGTTTCTGGATACTTAGACAAGTCACATGATATTGGTTTGTTGCCATTTCCAGGATACTGAACAGTATATTAGACTGGCACAAAACCAGGCAATGGCTGTATGTTAAGTGTGTTGGTAACAGGCCATAATACCAGTACATCAGGCTTCTTGACACCCCCTCTCTTAAGGGATTACTCTGGTACATCAGGAGGGGGCTTTGTCTTGACGGCTGCCGCCAGATGTTCCTGGAGTTGTTTGCTAGTGGGTACCAGCTGAGTTGAGTGTTTCCCTTTGGTGAGGCAAATGCTGTAAATTTACTACTACCTTTGGCATTGGATTGCACTATCTTTCCTAGACGTACTAAGAAAGGCCCAAAAATATCAGCCAAACCCCTTAATTCTTTAGGGGATTTAGCACATACAGTTGATGAAAGATTTGTGCTGGCCTACCCTGCGGATCCATTGCCTCTGGTTGCTCCCCCCTGGGAAGAAACATTGGTTAATTTGGACTGCTTGTTGGCATGGTGTCGCCCACTTTTGAAAACCATCAGATCCAACCAATCAGGTGATGCCACATCAACTCTCAAAAGCCCAAGTGAATATCAGATGCCTGGAGCTCCCTCTGGCCAATCAGATGGGACCGCAGAAATTAATGGGAAACTTTCCAGTCCTCCTGGTCCTGATCAGCAAACTTTCTCCACCAGCCAATTGGATTCAATCCCTGGAGTCATGTGATTTATCCTCCCCTACAACCCACTCCTTTTAACACAGTAAGGGGACCTCCAGTCCCCTGCTTGTCTATTGTCCAATTTATTAAATTTTTTGGATTTTGTTGCACTTATTTTAACTATTTAGTTGGACTAAAACTTAGTTTTGAGTCCCTATTATCTACAAAGATTAAAGTGTTAGTCCTTTCCCTAAAGGTTACCTATTACCATCCTGCTTTGAACCCAGCTCTTCTCCTGAGACTTTTAACACAGAATTGGGTGTATAGTCCTTGTTTTTTGCTTTTGCTTTCAAATTTTAGCTTGAACCTAAAATTTCAATCAAAAAGCAATATAAAACTTACTTTATTTTTGAATTTTCTTTGAATTTTCCCGCTTTCAAACCCGCTTCTGTTTCTGAACTGCCCAAGACTCCCAAGATCAAGTCCAAGACATCCCAAGCTTACTCTGTTGCTCCTTCTTGGTCCTTCTTTGTGGTTACCTTAGTCAGAGTAAATTTTATTGCTTACAGCCTAAGAAATCCACACATTTCTCCCCCAAATTTTGTGAGGATTGTAGCCATGATACTCCCAGCCTTGAAATTTGTTGTTTTTTCCTTGGCACCCTTTTTGTTGCTTCTGTGGTCCACCTTGCCAGACTTGTGGGCAAAAATCTTCTCTTCTGCCCGGCTTGTGGGCGAAGATCCTTCCAGCCTCTTGAATCTTCCCAGTGGTCTTCTCTTCTATGGAGAGGCTGTGGTTAAGTGCTTGATGTACAACAACCTGGATCTGGATGTTTTTGATTATATCTTGCCCGCCCCTGAGGGAGAGGAAACATCAATTCCTTCCCTTCCCAGCCTAGAAAGGAGCAATTTGGTGCCCTTTAAGGTCCCTGAGGTGTCCCCTCCTGCTCCCACCTGTACCCCCTGGTTGCTTGCCGGAATGATGTTGATGGGTTTGAATGTGTAATTCCCTCAACTGTCCCCTGTGTCCTCTCTGTGGTCCCCTCTTTGAGTGGCTGTCCCAGTCCTCCACTGGGCAGCATCCTGGTGGTTTGTTTCACTGGGATGGGAGCCAAACTTAGTTAGTTTAGCCCCCCTCTCTCAAAAATGTGGGATATGTGGTATTTCTTGATGACAGGATCTTTGGCTCCTTGGAAATTAACTAGATAGGTCTTTCCGTCTGGTCTGTATCTGATGACTCTTCCTGGTCCTCTGTGTACTGAACCCAACTTCTTCCTGTTCCCTGCTAGGACCCAGACGGGGGAGTTGATTGGAAGTGGTTCCTCTGCAGAGGTTACCTTTTGTGCTTTGAGTCTTTTGGTTTCTGCTATTTTAGCTTTGAGGCGTATGTGTTGTAGAGCTGGTGCTTGTTCTAATATGGGAGGTTTTCCTGGGGGATTTTCACATACAGTTGGTTATTGCGGGTGACTATCTCTGGTTTGTATCTATATGTTAGTTCAAACATGGGGAGCAGCCAGTCCCTTGGTTGGTGTGTACCTGTAATACTAATAAAGCATGTTTCACGTATAGTGGTCATGTGTCTTTGGCTTTGCCATCCATTATTTTCTTGAGGGTTCTGATGAGGCTTCCATTTAGGCGTTCAACTCTGACGTTGGTCTGTGGCCTGTAGGGCAAGGTTGTGGAGTGTTTGATGTTTTTGGATTTTAAATTGCTGTTTATTATGTGTCCTGATAGCTCTGTGGCTCCATTTGTTATGATGTAGTCAGGAGTTCTGTAGTTGGCTATTATTGCCTTGTTGATGAAGCAATTTATTGTTTCTGCCTTATGGTTCTGTGTTGCCCAGCAGATGGGCCAGCGTGTAGCAAAGCCAATGGCTATGATTAGGAAGTGTTGTTTGATTTTTGCTTCTGGGATGGTTCCCACCACGTCCAGCCCCCAACCCTTAAATGGTTTAGGGTCAAGTACTGGGTTGTCCGTTGGCTGAGGAGCCTTTGTGCTGGTGTATTTCTTGTACACTGTGCACTTTTTTAGAACATCAACTATGTCTTGTTTAAGATTGGGCCACCATTCTATCTCTTTTATAGTAAAGTATAGGTTGTTGGCCTTTGTATGTCCTAGTAGGTGGTGGTGTCTTAGTATGGTGTCAACTCTTTGTGCAAGTGGGATGTAGGAAACATGTTTATCCTTAATGATGCGGTAAACTGTGCCATTTGATACGTGGAAATGTTTTTTGTTTCTTACCAATGTATCATGGGCTAATTAATGTGTGGAGGGGTCTTTCCCTTTTATCTTGTACTCAGTGTTATATAGGTTGGGCCAGTCAGGGTCCTGGTGGTCAAGATGATCCTCTCTTGGCTGACATAGTCTAGAGAGAGCATCATCTGTGACCAGCTCTGCCCTCTTTTTGTATTGGATGTCCAAATTGAGCTGCTCCAGCAGGGACATCCATTTGGATTGTTGCCATGCAAGTATGTTCTGGGTTTTTTAAATAGATTAAGGATTTATGGTCAGTTAGTACTTGGACGTTTAAATGTCCTTCTAGATAACATCTCCATTTCTTGCAAGCATGGTATATTGATAGCAATTCCTTATTGTGTATTGGGTATCTCTGCTCAGTATTGGTTAGTTTTCTGCTTTTGTAACATACTGGTAGGAAGTCTTGCTGCCCTGGCTGACAGATGCGCAGGACTGCGCCAATGGCAGTGTTGCTGGCATCTGAATCAAGCTTGTAGTACCTGTTGTTATTAGGGTATTGCAAGACTGGTGCTTTGATCAGAGCTTGTTTTAACAAATGGAAATTCTTGTCACATTCTGGAGTCCAGATGAATTTCTTTTTGGCATTATCTTTGGTTAGGTCATTGATTGGTGCAGTGAGCTTTCTGCAGTCTTTGCTGTATTTCCTTAGGTAAGCTACCATACCAAGAAAGCAGCTTACTTGTTTAGCAGAGGTGGGGTGTTGCATGTTATTTATGGCTTTTATTTTGTCTGGATCTGCTTTGATGTCACCGTCAGAGACAATGTGGCCCAAGAACAGGAGTTCCTTTTCCATAAATTGGCACTTGCTAGGCTTTGCATAAAGTTTGTGCTTTGCAAGTTAATTGAGTGTCTCACAGACATGCGTGAGGTGTTCCTCTCTGGTTTTTGAGAATATGATGATATTGTCAAGGTAGCATAATGTATTTGAGAGATTGTTTAGTGCTTGGTTCATTGTAGTGACAAACATTGCAGGAGTGTTGGTCATCCCAAAGTTCATTTATTCAAGTTGCCCAGACATCTCTGACTGGTACAACAAGTCCATAGAGCCAAAGGGGAATGATCAAGCAAAAGAAAAGGAGGGAAGGTCTAAGGGGGAGGGGTCAAGGGAACCAGAGGTCCCGGAGAAAAACCTTGAGGGGGAGGAGGTGATGGGGTGAGGGGCATTGGGACTGCTTCCAGGAGGACAAAGACTGTCTGTTTCTGGTTAAGAAAAAGGATCAAGCTAGGGATTAAGGACCATTCTACCTCCAGCTCCTGGCACAGCACACTGGACAGGTTGCCATAGAAAACCTGGCTTATAATACACCCAAGTTTGTGTGCCATGAGGGAGTTTGGGGCTAGTGCTGGGTAGGGAGTGGACACAGAGGATTTAAGGGCCGCAGAATGGATTACCCACAGCGCTGTGTGGAATACTGCCGCCTGGAATGACTCAGGGACTCAGGAGGGGGCGTCATTAAAGAACCAGTCTACCTCTAACCCCTCCATAGGTGTGGAGTACTGGCGTGCAGGCCAAAGAATTGTGCAGGCAGTTTGCCATACTCTTGTACTCTGGGGGCACACAAAGAGCCTGTGTGTCACAGTGTCAGTGGCCCCACATCTGTTACAGGTGGGATTTAGGCAATTTCTGCAGTCAGCTGTATGGTATACTCTGCAGAGGACCTTCCATGTGTTTGTTTGCATTTTGATATTAATCATGTCCTTGTGGTTGTACTGCCAGAAAAGGCTTTCCTTCAGGTTGATGTTGTTATGTTGGAGCACCTCCATGGTCTCTGGCACTGCCACAGGCCTAGGGGGTTCTGGGATGGGTGCCCCAGGGTGCGCAGGGAGGCCCATGAACATTGGGCGCCATACCAGGCCTTCCCTGCCCCTATGGGCAGCTGAAGGTCTGAATGAGCTGATACTCCATGACTCTTTGTATGCTAAGAGCATTGCTTTCCAAAATGGGTCCATCCCTTGGGGGCCTCTTTATGTTGTGATCCTTGACAGCCAGCTGTTTAGGGTGTGTTGCTTGTGGGCAGGGTTCAGGCCAAGAGCTTGGGCCCATTGCATCCTTAATGTGTTAGTCCAATGGGGCTCTGTTACATGGGTGGAGAGTACAATGGACACTGTATGTCCAAAGATCCTGGCTGAGGCTCTGCATACATCACACAAGCCTAAGCTGCCCCTGAGCTTGTTGCCAATCATCTATGTGGTGGAAATTGGTTGAGTGCCTGGTCTCCACAGTGTGTGCTGAACTATCTTGTTGAGACTCCGGAAGAATTGTTGGGATAGAGGGAAGAACTGTGCAGTGAACCAGAATTTTGAGTACCCAAGTATGTTCACTAGTTGGACCCTGCTGATCTGAGTCACTAGGTTGCACTTCCAAGAGGACATGGATTGGGAGACTGCACTAAGAATGCCTGATTCCATCACCTGTGTGTCAAAACCTCCCACCTTGACCCATGTTCTCAGATGGCGCACCAGGTCTCTGGTTGGTTTTATGGAAAGAGGGGGTCTAAAGCCTGGATTCCCCAAAATGATGGCTTGTGATTTATTGGTATTCACTCTGGCCTGTGAGAGTTTAGAGTAATCCTTGAGCGCCTTTTTGAAGATGGACATATAAGACTTTGAGGCCAGTCCTACAACACAATCATCAGCAAAAGCCTTGATTGTGAATGGGTCTTGTCCATATGCGCGCAGGCCCAACAGTTTGCTGCTGAGGTGGTGGATCCATGGGTCAATGGTCAAGTTATAGAGAAGAGGGCTGAGAGGGTCACCCTGTCAAAGGCCTAGGGACAAGAAGATCTCCTCTGTCTCTCCATGAGCTGTTGCCACTTGGATAGATGACTCCTGTAGAAGGGATTTCAACCATGCCCTAACAGTTTCAGGGATCAAGTGGGCTGAGAGGCACGTGTCAAGGTAGGGCCATGATACCCTGTCATATGCCTTTTCTTGGTCCAGGAAGATAGTGATACCATGCTGAGCTTTGTCCTTCAGGATATTTGTGACAGTATTAACATTGTTGGCAATATTGCAGCCCAGAGTAAACCTGTGTTGGTTAGAATGTGTGGCAAGAGGGATTATCCTGCACATTCTAGCCACCAGGATTTTACTCAACAGTTTCTGATCAGTGTTCAGGAGTGTGATAGGCCGCCAATTCTTCAGCTCTGTGCTTGATCCCTTCTTGTGGAAAAGGACTTTCAGACCATTGCCACCACTTGGTATGGCTGACTCATTCCTTTTGGCCACGTTAAAAACGTCCAAAAGAATTGTACTGAGTAAGGCGAAATGGTGTTGGTAGAACTCATATGGCAATTCATTGGGCCCAGGGGCCTTCAGTTTTGGTGCCATGTTGATGGCTTCTTCAAGGTCTTCCATTTTAATAGGTTGTTCAAGATTCTTCATCTTGGGGGTTGCTGGAACCACCTCTAACCATTTTCTGAGGGACAAAGGATTTGGTTTGCCTTCTGAAGTGTATAGGTTGCTGTAGAAAGTGTGGGTTGCAACCAGCACCCCTTCCTTTGATGTGTGTGATATACCACCTTCAGTCACTTCAGATATTGTTCTCTGTGTGCTCCTAGTCTTATACATGGAGATGAAGGCCTTGGTGGGCTGTTCACCCTTGATAGATAGTGAGGTTGCTGCCTGAAGGCAGGCCAGGCTTGAGCAATTCTGCTCAATTCTGATAAACTTTTCATGGGCTTCTTGCCATGTGGCTGTCCAGCCTGGGTTTTTTTTTGAGCATATTTTCTTCCAGGTGTTTTTATAGTATTAATGATGTGTTGTTTGTAAGTTTTATTAGCAGTCACAAGATGTGATGATTCTCTTCAAATCAGCGCCTTAACATTGGCTTTAATGGCGGCCCATTGGTCTGCTCACCTGTGTTTTTTATTGATCTCAAGGTCCAAGCAATCAATCTGTCAATCCATTGCTGGTTTGAGTTGTTGGGGAGCATGCAGGATTGTTGTGTTGCGCATTTCATATGGTCACAAATAAATAGTGGTGCAGAGAAGTCTGTGATCAAACCTGAGGATGTCATATGGCAAATGTGGAAAAAAACACAGCTGCCAAGCCCAGGGAGATGAATATATAGTCAATGTGAGAGGCAGAGAACTCTATAGTTTCCACTGGGTTAATCTGCATCATTATTGCTGGGTATCCTGCCTCAAAATTTGCAATTTCAATAAGTCCTAAGCCTTTCTGCCAGTCCCCAAACATACTAGAGTGATCTGGAAGGGGTATGGGTGGCGCCTTGTCTGCTGATAGAAGCCATGAGTTGAAATCCCCTTTAAAAATAGTATTTGGAGGGATCTTAATCTGCTTGAGTTGGGAAAAGAGGATTGCTTTATCCTTCTGGGCCGACAGGCCGTAAAGAACCATAAAGGTGAAGTTTTCACCCCCACTGTTAATATCCACCATTAGAAGTCTGCCGTCAAGATGTATATGTTTGTTAGTTGCATTGATTAGAGATCCCCTTCTAATCCATATGCAACATTTCATGGACCAAAGGGTGGTGTGGGGTAACATGAGCCTCTGAAAACTGGGCCCGGCCTCAGAGCTGCAGTTGACTTCAGACAAGCCAACCAGATCAGATTTGAGGGAGAGCAGGATATTTCTTTTATTTGCCTGGGACTTTGGGCATGAAAATCCTGCAATGTTGAGAGTCCCTATTCTAATTGTGGTTCCAGTAGCCACTATGCCAATGTGGCCCCACCAGAGGTAGGATCACTATTGTCATTAGCTGCTGAGCCTTTGGGTTTCTTATGTGCCTTAGACTTGTTTGGCTCCCCAACTGTGTATGGGGATGGCTTGATTACTGCAGTAAGTTTAGTCTGGACCTTGCGTCTAGGTCTTCCACCCTCCTGTGCAGAAGGTTCCTGGTCTTGATTGGGTGATTTCTGGTTTTGTGCATGTTGCATATTCTCTTGGGCCATTTTAATAGGGGGGGCTAGCCAATAAAACTTGGGCCAGGTTTTCCAGGGGTTCCTGATCCATCTGGGCCAGATTTTCCATTGGCTCATCAATTACTTGGGCAGTGAAGGAATGGGTCCCATGCTCATGTGTATGGGTGGTTTGAGGTGCCTCTGCATGGTCAGAATCAGAAGCCACTATTGGTTGAGGCTGGGGCTGGGACTGGGCCTTTACATGAGCCTTTTTCTGATGCAATGTGATTGGCTTGATCACCTCATACTCAGCAATGGTGCCCCAGGCCAAGGCTACAAGAGAACTGGTTTGGTTACCTGTTGGTTCAGTATTCTGGTGCTCCTTGGGGGTGTCTTGTTCTGCAACTTAGACTCCTGCTATGGTTGTAGGGCAAAGAGCCTCTCTGTGGTCAAGATCAGAGCATAGCGTACAGATGGGCGGAGTTTGCTCTGGGAATGCCTTGAACTTGCCACTCAGGGTTCCATCCTTTTTCAGAATGGTTGCACAACAGGGAATGGACGCAATTCTGTTATTCTCATATGGTTTGATAATAGCCATTGCCTTTTCTGTGATCAGGTGTCTCATGTAGGGGTTTTTGAGAAGCTCAAACTGCACAATTTCTCCATACTTGGACAGCCCTTCCTTGAGCTGGGATTCCACCTCCTCTCTTGGCATATCCAAAGGCAAGACCAAAAGGACATGAAGAGGGTGATGTCCTGATTGAATCTGGTGTGGGTGGTTGACAAGACTGTCTGGGTCTTCTTTCCCTTGGGATCAGTGATCTCAAGAGTGAAGATTTCTTCCGCTGCCTGATCTACATCTTCCTTGCAGAGGAAGCCAAGATCAAAGAAGTCCTTTGGCAGGCTTTGGTGGAGGGACACAGCCTTTGGATACGCCGTGGCAATTGGCTTGGCTGCCTCCTGAAACTTGATGAGGTTGCCTCCAAAGTTGACTCTGATCCCATGGGGCAAAGAGGACTTGGGGAGGGCTCTGGTAATGTCTTGAAACCAGCGTTGAGAAGTGACAAACTTGAGCCATCCTTCAGATGGCACAAAGGTCCCTTCTTGGTGAATCGGGCAAAATATGCCAGCTGGTCCTTGACAGAGAGCTTCTGACCCTGGACCACCTTGGCCCAGGATCTAGTGGTGGTTTTTGCCATACCTTTGTTACCTATAATAAAAGCCTACATTAAACTTAGACTCTTATGTGCTTTGATTGCTTTATTAATTTTTAGATTCCAAAATGTGAAGCTAAGCTGTGAAAGAAAGGTGTCATCCCAAATTTCATTACCCTACATACAAAAGATCCAAATTTTGTACAGAATGCAGTTTTTGGTATGTCTTTTTCCTTTACTTCAACTTTGTTGTAACCTGAGGTGAGGTCAATTTTGGAGAAAAATTTGGCTCCAGAAAGTCTTGCAAACAGATCCTCTATGAGTGGGAGGGGATATTTATTCTTTACTGTATTTGCATTGAGAGCTCTGTAGTCTGTTACTAGACAGAGTGAGCCTTCCCTTTTCTTTACAAAAAAACACTGCTGCCCTCCACGTGAATTTGGATGGGCAAATATAGCCTTTAGCTAGGTTATCCTCAATGTGACTTTTGAGGGTTTGTGTCTCCATGGGGGAGATTCTGTAGAGGAGTGCAGGTTTGGACATGGCATTACATATGTCAATGCCGTGTTTGACTTCCCATTCAGGGGGTAACTCTGTGAGTTCTTCCTTGAATATGTGGGTGTATTTGTTTAGGAGTGCTGCAAGCTCTGGGCATTGGATCTTTTGTGTTTGTATGTTATTGAATTGGGTGTACCTCATTATGTGGAGGGTACTGTCTTTGGTTAGACGTTCTGAGTTGTCCTGATTTATGACTTGGACAAACACTGTGTCATTTAGGATCAGAATTATAGGTTTTTTGAGGATGTTGAAATTGACTCTATTGCGGTTGATAGTCATTGTTTTTGTTTTCCAACCAATGCTGGGGTTCACTCAGATGAACCAGTCCATGCCTGCTACAATGTTGTAGTTTATATTGTTCATAAAAAGTCCTTTGATAGACGTTTGAATGCCTTGGAAGTCAATTCTGAAGGGAGTTATTTTGCCTTCAAGTAGAACCTTTGATTTGACTGCCATTCTGGCATAATTTAAGTTAGATTTGACAACTGGTATCTTGTATTTAGTTACAAATGGTTTGCTAACCATGGTGTGTTGTGCACCAGAGTCAAATAAAATTTTATGTATATGAGATTTAATAGTGCATGGGTAGATAAGAAGTTGTGAGTGATCTTTAATTTTTATGTTCATAAAAATGGAGGATTGCAGGACATGTGGAATTTGTGCAGCAAAGTTTGTGCCTTGGTACAACTTCTTGTTGTTTGGGGGGAGACAGGGGAACTTAGGCCTGTTCCCCCTCCTCTTTTCCCTGTTCCTCTGTTTTGAGACCTTTGAGGCCAGAGAATGTGGGGTCAGATTCATAGCAGGTTGCTGTTTCAACATTGTTCACTTTGGCGGTGTCCTCTTTCTTGGAACAGGAGCAGTTTATGCTCTGGCTGTGATTGCCATTGTTTCAATTAGAGTTGCTGTTGCTATTGTTGCTGTTTTGGCGCTTGTTGTCATTAGAATTGTCTCTGTCATTACCGTTTGAGAAGTGGTTGCCATTGTGTGCAGCATATTCCATGTTTGTGTGTTTTTCTGCGCACTTGGCTTCTGCAATGAGCACAGACATGGAGGTGTTGGCCTCTGGGAGGATGAGGGAAGCAACTGAGGGTTTCATTCTATTAATTAATGAGGCTCTAGTGTGTACGTTGTCAGCTTATGCTGGGTTTTGGATCTTGCAGTGTAGTTCCTCAAATTCATTGGTGTAAGCTGTTACAGTGGTCTTCTGAGGAAGATTGCTGAGCTGTATTGCAATGTCTTGGAGGAATTTGGTGATGCAGAAATTTTGGGTGATGTCAGCTTTGAACTCTTCCTAGTTAATAGCTGTTTGTCAGTTTGTGGGCTAACCCAGGTGGCAAACCAGTTAGCTGTGGCCTTGTACAGGCGCTTGCTGGCTTCCTGGACCCATTTTTTGTGGGGGATGCGGCTGGAGCAGAGTTTAGCAGCTGAGTGGTCTAGCCAGTTGATGATGTTTTCTTTATTTTTACCAAAGAACTTGTTGATACCAATGTACTTGGTATTGGTAACTTTGCCTGTGATAGGTGGTTGTGTGTTTGCTTGTGGTTGGAGAGAGTGATTGTATTGAATTATCTTGGTGCATTCTTTTGGCATTACCAATCCTTCAAATACAGTGCATCCACTAGGTATATTTTTGTCAATATTGTGGGCGCAGAAGTACGTCTCACAGGTACTCTGGGATGTGGCCTGGTTGAGTACGTGGGTGAAGGTGGGCGGGTTCTGTTCAGTCATTCTTTCTTTCATGAATGTGGACAAAACCCTGTAGCTGCTACCAGTGATGAGGAGCAACTTTTGGGGAAGTTTCAAATATGGAATTAAAGAGAAGAGAAGTGTATTTTATTGGATAATACTTTAGAATTATAGCTTGTGCTGTGGCAGGGATATAAGTTGGATCAAAGATAAGGATGGTCATGTGCAGAATAGATGCAAGTCACTGGATACTTGGAAGAATCATGTGATATTGGTTAGCTGCCTTTCTTGGTATGTAGAACAGTATATTAGATTGGCACCAAACCAGGTGATGACTGGATTTTAAGTGTGTTGGTGGTGACCAGAATACCCGTACATTCAGCTCTTTGAAAAAATATTCAAACATAATTTGTTAGAAATTCCCAAGCATTTGGCAGGAATTGGAGTAGAGGCTTAAGGGGGAAAAGTAACTTTACAGCCAGCAAACCAGAGATGCTAAAGGCTAAAACTCTCAATTAATTCACCAAGATCATGATCTCCAATCCCTCTAAATCCCTGGATAGTGCCTATTATCAGAAAGGCTACTTGTTGAAAGGGACAACTATAATGCTCCACAACAGGATTTTTGTATCTGAAGGAGACATCAGAACTGACATCTTGAGAGACTATCATAATTATGAAATGGCTGGACACCCAAGGAGACTCAAGACCCTCCAGAGTATCAAAAGGAACTTTGCATGGCCTAAGATGGACCAAGAAGTAAGCAAGTACCTGAAGGGATGTGAGACCTTCAGAATTATCAAAACTTGCAGAAACAAACCTGAAGGGCTGTTAAGACCCCTGGGTATACCTAATGGACCCTGGAGATCTGTTTTCATTGAATACATTGTGGAACTGCCCCCCTCTATCTTCTTTAATGAAATACTGGTCATGGTAGACTGCTTCACCAAAATGGCCTACTTTTTACCAACCACACCTCATTGCATGGCAGCTGAGACAGCACAACACTTCCATGATTGCATCCTCACCCAGCACAGTACACCTGAAGAAGTTATCACAGAGAGAGGACCCCAATTCATCTCTAACTACTGGACACAGGTGATGAAAGACTTGGGAATCAAACACTGCATACAGTAGTTTTAAAAGCTATGGCAACAACCAAAAATACCTTGGATTTAAACAAAATGATTTCAGATTTGATTAAAATCCAAGTTGCGTAAGATTCAGGATTCAATTAATTTATAAAATTTCAGTTAATAAATGAACTGTCAAACAACAAAACAAAATTTCACTAGCCCATTATATAAAATTATCAAACACCAAGAAGTGTAGTTCAAACCACAAACAAAATAAACTGACGCAACAAGTGAAATGGATGGATGTCATCCCGGAGTATGTTATAATCCAATCAGGATTCATATGAGGCACCAACAGAAGGACTAAAATGAAAAAAATTTGAGCAATCTAGAATTGAGATTCCACAAGCATAAAACAAAATGAACTCATACAAGATGTGTAGTATGGGCAGCCTAAAATAGAAAAATAACAGTTTAACAGCCAATCAACAGCTATCCAATTTAGGAACAGAGGCATTTTATTTATTTTCATGGATCCTGATCTGTATGAAATGGTTTTGAGAACCTTCCAAATATAGGCTTGAGATTACAATAAAAATAAATTATTGAATTTTAAAATTTCTACTTTTAGTGATTTTATCCTAGGTTTTTTACAATGGTTTTTACAAGCAACATCTTCAACGGCACAAGCAGCCAAGCCAGCTTCAGTGGAGGCAAGGCTCAGAACGTGGAGGCACCTGTTTACACCCAAGCCTTTGAGGCGGGTAACAAGGAAGCTGACCTGTACCTGACCACTGATCCCTATGGCTTTGACTTGTTCAGTAGTCACATAGTGTCTAGCTCTGCCCCTGCTCCCGTACCCACCCCCTCACAAGATGCCTGCCAACCAACCAATCAGGATGCCAACCTTGATTTGGAACATCTTCCTACCACTAGCCAACCTGCCCCCCTACAGCCAGTCAGGCTTCAGCTCCCCTGGCCCAGCGCCCCAAGCAATGAATCATCACTGCCCAAATTCTTCAGGAAATTGTGGCACTGAATCTACAGGGTCTGTCCTGGGAACAGATTGCTGCCCAGTTGCAATTTACCCAAGCTACTGTCATGTGGGAATTCAACAACCTGATAAACAGGGGGAATCTGATTGGGACAGCCAAGAAGCCCAAGAAGACCCCCAAGTCACAAATATCTGAGGCATACCCAATCATGCTTGACCTCCTCCAACGGGACCCCAAGCTACCCCTAACCCAGGCCCAGAAGCAACTTGCGCACCATGGCATTTGGGTGTCTGAGCGCATGGTGCGGCTCTTGATATATGGGAAGGTGGCTTCAATTAGGGTTCTTATAAATTTTGCCAGCAACCAATGGGATGGCGCTGAGGATTCCCTGTATGACACCGCCATTGAATCAACCCTGGTCCAATGCCTGACTAGTCTAAATGATGATGTCATGTTTATCTCCTATTACAAGCTATCAATAGCTTTTGATGATTTTGGCAAGCAAGGAAGAGCTGCCACTCAAAAAGGAAGGAAGAAGGTCAAGAAGGGGACGTTCATTAGTGCATTTCTGGCTGTTTGAGCCAAGGGTTTTGTCTACTATTGGACAAACTCAGATTTCATTGATGGCTACTCATACAGCCACATCCTCAGTGGATTGCTTGACTCCTGGGATGGCTCAAATTCCAAATATCAGGTTTTCTTGAGCTACCAGATGGAGGTTAGCTCCACTGCCCTTGAGGTCATCCAGGGACATGGGCACCAGGCCTCAGTCTACTCTGCTGGCCATGCAAATAACCATCTGGCTGATGTTGTCTTCTTCAACATGGGATCCACATTAAAGGAGCGCTGCCCTCAGGCTTTCAACAACCTCTATCTTGGGGTCCTTGACCACAATTTTCTCTTTGGCCGCCAGATTGTGGCTGACTTGTTTGCGCAAATGGTTTTCCATGTGAACATGGGCAACCAATCACGTAAGGATAAGCTCCTTCCATCTTGGGCCATTGCCACCTACCAGCCCATCCAGCCAATGACCAATGAGGAATACAATGAGTGTTATATGGCAGCCATCACACAAAATCCTCCTGCCTCCACCCCTGCCACCAACACCCCTCACCCACAAGTTCAACCCACCCAATCCCAGACCCCCCAGGCCAGCACTGCCTCTACGTCTTTTTTCCCACGTTATTCTGCCTCCTAGGCATCACTCTCCCCCTCCTTAATAAACCCCTGTCATCAAACATTTTCTATTTATATTATCTTTTTTTTGAATTTCAATTGTTCATGTTCTCTTTGTTTATAGTTGGTTTTATTCTTTATGTTCAGTTTTTTTCTATAAAATATTATATTTACTATATTGTATATCTAGATCCTGAACACAGTTATTTTTAGCACTTAAACACACCCCTTGTGAAAATATTAACAACAATTTAGTGATCAGCTAAATTTAAATTAGAAAATTATAGTGTTAACTGTTTTTAGATAAAGTTGTTACTGATCCAAATTCAAAACCTTAATAAACTTTAAGTCAATCAGGAGCCAAGTGATAAAGTAATTGTTGTGACATAAAAGGTCATTCAATAATTCTTAGGTGCATGTGCGCTAATTAATATGATTGGCTGGTTGTTTTGCCATTGTTGCCATTGCCGCTGTGGAAAGTTGTTGATGGACTAGTGCTAAGCCAGCAGCTGATTGGGCACTAGTCCACCAACAACTCCCACAGCAACAATGGCGTACAATGGCAAAACAACCAGCAAATCATATTAATTAGCGCACATGCACCAAAGAATTATTGAATGACCTTTTATGTCACAACAATTACTTTATCACTTGGCTCCTGATTGACTTAAAGTTTATTAAGGTTTTGAATTTGGATCAGTAACAACTTTATCTAAAAACAGTTAACACTATAATTTTCTAATTTAAATTTAGCTGATCACTAAATTGTTGTTAATATTTTCACAAGGGGCTATGTCAAGCGCCAAAAAATATGGTAATCAAGGAAACAATGCTAACACAAAGCAAACAGCACATATTGAGATGAGCGTAAAACATATACAAAATGGGTAAAAAGATGGGATAATGTAGTAGATGGGAAAACAAAAAGGAATAAACAAAGAGGCAACAGTATCAAAATAATACAGAATTTATTGGGGCAAAAGCTATAAAGACATGTGGAAAGGTTAGTAAAAAAATCAATGAGAGAATTGGAAAAGCTTCTGAAGGACCTCAACTTGGCAATTCCCAAAATAAAGGACATTGACCGCAAGGTCAAAGCCAAAGTGAAGCCTGCTGTCCTCACTGGAGACAAAATCAACAAGGTGTCCGCAAAGGCACTAATGACAAAAATGCCTGACACCCCTGAGAAAACCATTGAGTGTCTTCTCAACATCCAGAAGACGGTGTTTGAGGGCCTCCAGTTTAAGGCGTACAATCTTTCTGTGCCGTCTGTTTGGGTTGACAACCTGGAGATGTATGAACATCTCAAACCTGCCAAGTGTGCCAGGGCAGAGGATACTGAATTGCCAGCGCAATTGCTTGCGCCAAGAATGGCCAAGCCTGCTGAAGCAGCTGGAAAGGAAGAAACACGTGAAGGTAACATAAAAAATAAAATAGTTAAAAAGTTGCAAATACTTACCTGTTTTTTAGAGAAAAAAACAGCAAACTCTGCCAAGTCCTGGTCCTCTTTGTCCCAACCACAAACTACGCCAACTACGCCACTCATGTGGCCAAGAAGTTTTACCTGTCCCCCCCTGTTGTGCGGGAGCTGGAGAACCGCATCCATCAGTCCTTTCCTATGTCCAGGGAGGCATTGGCTGGGCTGACGCATGGCAAGGGGGCATCCAAGTGGGCAGTTACTGCCTATAAAGATGCCCAACTGGTCCACCTGGACCCGGTTAACCTAAGTGGAGTTTACACAGTAAACTCCATTGAGCTTGTTTGGGACTTCCTGGCAACACTCCCATTCAAGAATGTACCAGAGATGGGCCGGGCTCATGCGGCTGCTTGCTTCTGATTCCCGTTGGAGCATACCCTATCTTACCTTCTGGACAACTTTGGGCGCGTGGTGGGGAAATTGGCTGTTGCAGATGCAACAGCTGTCAAGAAAACTAAGATCCTCCTTGCAGAGTTTGGGCTATCCTGGAGTGAAGATGAGACAGGGCTCCCCTTGGCAATGGATCTTACCTTTTCAAAGACCAGGCACAATAAGAAGATCAGTGTGGTCTATGATAAATTATGTGTGTTCACAGAAGCCTTTGCTGGGCAAAGGCTTCACTTGGTGGTTTACCTTGGGTATCTTTTCTTCTTTGGGATGAGCGCCAGCGTAAAGAATCTAGACAGGGTCCTTCTGGGAATTGGTAAGGCCCAGTTTGCACTTGACAAGAAGAAGGTCCCCCCCGGATATGACTTGGTGGACCATGTGATACAAGATGCCCTGGTCCTGGCAGGGATTTACGGGTTTGCAGCCCTGCTCAAAAAGCTGCTCCTCAGTTTGCACCTAACCGTACTCCCCTTCACCAGCAGGCGGGAGTTTTTTAATAAGAATGTATTCACCATCCACAGTATGGCGGTGGAGGTTGTGTGTCACCTCTATTGCGGGGTGAGTACATACCAAAGAACTCACTACAGGTGTTTGTAATAAATTCTCTCTTCTAATAAATTTCATTACAATTCATATTATTTTTATTATAATAAAATTTTCTAATTCTTATTTCAGCAAACCAGTTTTGCAAAATATATTGCTAAAACAGATTTTGTAAAAGCATAAAATAATAAGTTAATAAAATAAATTCCAACTTGTACATTTTACGTTTAATTTTTATAGTACTATTTTATATTTATTTGCAAAAGTGGTATAAATCTATTTGCGTAATCCAGTATTGAGCTTTGGGATTACCTCAGATAGCATAATAAAATAATATATAATAAAATAAATAAATTACTTACATCTATTAATGGTCCTTCTGAATGTGATTGCGGGCGTGGAAACATCTAAATATAAAATTATAATTAATAATTCTTGAATAGTAAATTAGATAATATAAAAAAAATTGGACACACTAAGCCTTTAATTGATTGGCTGTTTGGCTAGGCATGCAGGGATGAACAAATCAGCGTAGCCGTAGAATTTGGCCATGGTCTCAGCTGGGAGAGTATGGATCCTGGCCTGCAGAAAATCAAACAGGTCCCCGGTCCCAGTTGGGGTTCCTTGCTTGACAACTTGCTTGAGCCACCCTAAGACTTTCTCAATGGGATTTAGGAAGGGCAAATAGGCTGGAAAGAAAAGAAGGCGCAAATTAGCCATGACCAATTGCTGGGGGCCCACAGCAATGCTGGTGTCAATTGATGGAAATTCTTCAAGAATGTCAGCCACTTTGTGGAGACCAATGTTGTCCTACACAATGACATTGGTGAAGCCAGGGCTTGTGCGCCTCAGGTGCTCCTGAATCAATCAGAGAAATGATAGAAAGGTCCTGCTGTTATTTGAACCCAATATCATTTGGTAGAGCTTGACCCCCTTTGGACCAAGGAGAGCCACCATCAAGTAGGCTGTGGCGCAGAATGCAGCACCCCAAGCCATCCTGTCATTGGAGCCTTTGGGGACATAGCCATATGCATTGCGCATAGATGAGGCAAATGCCAATTTGTCATGATAGTAAAATTTGACTGTCTCCTTGTATTTGAGGGCAGTGTACGCCTCTGCGTATTTTTTCCAGGTCTTGATGTTGGTTGGGCTGTTTCTGTTGTAGGGAGATACCCCAAGCTTTTTCCAAGAAAATCACATTCCCTTCACCAGATGGTAGTAAAAGGAAATCAAGGCCTCAATCCCAAAAGTAGATTTGACCATGGCCTGTATATTTGCCACTTCAAGATGGTAGTCCTGGGTTATTCACTGGTGGATTGCCCATTTGTGCTTCTTGGTGAGCATGGTAGAAACACACAAGGATTTCTCCGCGGCAAGGACTTGGCCAGTATTGATGAATTTGTGGAAGGTCTTGCTGGCGTACTTGGGATCCACTCCAACAATGGCTGCAGCTGCCTTGTAGTCACCAGATTCATGTATTAGCTTGAGCAGGATTATGTGTTTGATATCTTGGATCTGCTTCTGAGTGGGCTTAGTAGGCTCAGATGAACTGGGATCCTGATAGATGACAGGCTTGCAAGGCATAGGCACCTTGTTGTAGAACACAGCAACTTTCTTGAGCACTAACTATCCCTCAATGGTTTGATAGAACTCAGGCTCCTTGTCATCCTTCTGATTGCCATCACTGACGTAGGGCTTGTTGCTAGTATCAATTACAGGCTTCACCTTCTCCAGCATGGCTGACAGGACCAACTCTTGCCGGTACACAACGTCAAACACATACAAAGTAAGTTCTACCTCCTTGTTTCTAACTTTCTTTGTAGTGGTGACCTTGGTTGGCTTCCAGGTCAGCTTGGGGACCTGAGGGTTTATGCTCTGCACCCTAGCAGCTTATGCTCCTTGAACTGGCTGTGTCAGTGCAGCATCACTATGGAACTCTCCTCCCCCGTCTCCTCCTTGAGTAGGCACTTGGGTTGCACTAACTCTATTCTTTGACCTGCAAGGGCAACCGCAACTGCAGCGCACAACGGGTGTATTGATACTCTGGTGTTGTGTTTCTTTCATTTTTAAAATTTAATAAAATATTAAATAAATTTAAATTAAGTTACTCCCTAATTTTATTTTTTGCTTTTATCTGAATATGGATATTTAATTAGAGTTGTTCCCACCCAATATTCCAATTATAGATTTTTCATTTCTTAACTAGTTGTTTCTTGTTTTACAATGTCCATTTTAGAATACTCAAAAAAATCCACCCATTTTCCTAGATTTTACTGCCAAATTCAAAAACCCAACACAATATTCTTAAAATTTATGTTTCAGATCTTGTGTCTTATTTTAGATACCTTGGTATCATTCATGATTACAATCCATTACACACATTGTGTGAGTGATTTTGTTTATGTAGTGAGTTGCTATTGTGTTTTGTTTTTGGTTTGAGTTTTGACTCACCTTGCTTGGGTATATTTTGTCACCAATTCACATAGTAAACATATGTACACCAAAAGTCAACTCAAACCATTTTGTTTGTGAATCAATGTATTTTGGATTGTATTTTGAATGGTTTTGTTTTGCGTGTGTGCCCTTTGTTGCTGTGTTGACTCATTTTGCCCATTAATACCAATAAACCCTGTTAACAGAGTATGTATTTTAACCTGAGAGTTGGATTTTGTTTAAATCTGAAATTATTTTGTTTAAATCTGAGGTATTTTTGGTTGTTGCCATAGCTTTTAAAACTGCTGTATCAACCTCCTACCACCTGCAGACAGACAGCCAAACTGAAAGAGTGAACCAAATCCTTGAGCAATACCTCCAATGCTATGCCAATGCAGACCAAGATAATTGGGCTAAAATTTTTCCCATGGCCCAGTTTGCCTACAACAGTAAAGATCATGCCTCTACTGGGATGTTCCTGTTCAAAGCCAGCTACAGTTTTGATCCCACCTTGGACCCCAAGATTGGTGAGAAAGAAACCAACACTACTAGATGCACCTGGATTAACCAGATCTGCAAAACACAAAGCACCTGCCTAGCCAACCTGAAATGTGCAGTACAAACATACAAAGCCTTTGCTGACTGTAAAAAAACCTGATCAACTCTTGCAAGTGGGAGACAAAGTATACCTAGATTCCCGGAATGTACCCCTACATGTACCTTATAGAAAATTAGCCCACAGGAGAAAAGGCCCCCACAAAATACCAAACTAGTTGTAGAAGTTGCCTTCAAATTAGACCTACCCCCTGCCTGGAAAATTCATGATGTGTTCCACCTCTACCTGCTATTTAAAAAGGATGGAAAATTGCTTCCCCATCAATAATTCAAGACAGCCCCCCACCCATCCAAATAGGCTGCTCTGAAAAATATGAAGTCAAATACATACACAGCGGTAGAACCCAATACCAAAAACCCCAGTACAATGTCAAGTAAAAAGGATACCTAATAGAGTAAAGTACTTGGGAACCCCTGAGTAACCTAGTGAATGCCAAGGAAGCTGTCCAACTCTACCTGGACAAGAAAAACCTGAAGGAGGGGCTTCCAGGAAAAGAAGGGTATGGTGTCAGGATTGACAATTATTTTACCCTTGAAACCCAGGCTCAAGGGCAGGATTTAAACCCTGACCCTGAGGACTGAGGGGCACCTGTCCGCATTTTCTTGGGGTTGAGTCCCCCCAAGCTGAAGCTAAGAATGATTGTCCAAATGGTGAAGCTAGCCAAATCAAAGGAATCATTGCACCAAATAGAGGAGTAATCAAGGCGCCTAGTGGAGGCAAAAAAAATTCCTAACATCTACTTCATGGGCTTGAAGATCACCTTGATGGCCAATAAAGATGTGTCACCTGAAGAAAGCACAGACCCAGGGCCCAATCCCATGACTGCAACCCAATGAAGTACCCCAAAACTGTGGGTACCGCTTGCAGCAGGTATGGGAGTAGGTTGGCAAATTAGAATCCAGTCAGGGTGGTGATGATGGGATATATGGTCATCAACCAGCGGAAGATCTTAGCGTGTACATTGTATCTTCCAAACCTCCCGGCAAAGTATGTCAATATGTAGTACATGGAGGTGTACACCGCAATGGAGAGCGTGGAATGTGGAGACACCAGGGGAGGCCAGGGTCCAGTATGGGAGGAGTTCAGTTGGCCAGGATTGTAATGAGGATCATGACCTAACCCTTCTGGTGAGGGGCCAAAGAACTCTGGTCCTTGTTGATAGCCTTCAATCCCAAGGCAAGCTTTAAGCACAGCTGTGAAGATGAGATGGTTTATCTTCCTTGGATTGGAGGGAGTTTGGCGGGGACTAACTAGTTTTAAAGTTGACTTAAGTTTTTAAGTGGAATTTCACTTTATTGAGGGTATTAATCTCAATAATAGCACAAGCTATTACTGAGGAGGGGTCCTTTATTTATAGTGCTTCCCACTTGCAAAGTTTTGCAAGCAGGAATAAAAGCAAGGGGTTGGAGAGCCCAGAAGTTTGGACCAGGTGATTGGGAATTGGGGTTTTAGAATGTGGCCAAATTCTTGTTCTTTGATAATCTCTTGGGGGTTTGGCCATTCTTGCCCAGAACCAATGGTTTCCTCTGGATGTGGAGTCAGGTAATGTTGAAGAGTCATGGGGCTTTCAGAATCTATTTTTGTTTGGGAGGACATGGCTTGGCTGGAGTCTAGATTCAATTGTTTGAACTGTGACTTAGAATTCAATTGGCTGTGGGTAGAACTGCTGCTCACATCTGAAACTTGAATTGAACTTCCTTTGGTTGGGCCAGAATAATTTTTGGATTCTGAACCCTGAATTTCACCTTCTTCTAAATGACAGAAATAAATTTTTCCTTCTTCTGAAACTTGAATTTGCCCTTCGGAAGAAGGCAGGAATTGAACACTAATTCTCTCTCTGCAACCAGGGACTTTTCTGATTGACTGCAGATGATGGTGACTTCTGATTGGTTGCAGGGTGGGCCCTGGGAGCCAGGTGGGTGGCTGGCAGCTAACTGGGACCCAGGGAGCAAGCAGGTGGGCTGGGGGCGGGCACACTGGCGGCTGGATGGGCAAGCAGGTGGGTGGCAGGGGCCTGGCTGGCAGCTGGGAGGCTGGTGGGAGGCAAGCAAGCGGGTGGCAGGCTGACAGCGGGCCTGCTAGTGCCTGCCTGGGCAGACAGGTAGCTGGCGGGTGGGTGGCTGGCTGGGTGGCAGGGGGCTGGCGGCGGGCAGGTGGCTGGCAGGGGGCTCGCGGGTGGCTGGCTGGGCAGTGGGGGCTTGGCAGGCGAGCAGGGGGTTGGCAGGGGGCTGCTGGCAGCTAGCTGGGTGCAGGGAGGCTGGCAGAGGGTGCTGGCAGGCGTGGCAGGTGTCTGTGTGGTGGCAGCAGGTGCCTGCCTGGATGATAAATTAATCTGGCGCCTACTAAAATCTGGTTTTTCCTTAATTTTATTTTTATTTTCCCCAAATAAAGGGGGAATTCTTTATCAAATTTGGCCTCTTGAATTGGGAATTCTCCTATCTTCTCCCAGAATTTCCCTTCAGTAAGGATTTGATTTATGTCAGAAATATTCCTGACACCCAAGGACAAGATAATCAAGCTGCCAATTCAAGATTTCTGACTAATGAAAGAACTTCTGGCCCAGGTGCCATTTCACTGCCTTTGAACCTGAGTGTCCAGAGCACCTGGCTCCACATTTTCTGATGCTCTAATGAACCCCTCATGAAAAATAGTAAGTTTGAAAGTGGGGTGCTATATAGACCAAAGGACCCCACGCTTTAACCTTATTGCCATTTTTAATAAAGGTTATGTCATATTGGCTTCCACAACTATTGCCATATTTTATCTTTGCTATTTATCAATTCAGTACAAGATCACCTGGCCCTTCTGCTCTTCTGCCTGCATATTCCTGTCCTCCAGGTTTTTACTTTGGTCCTGTCTACTTCACAGAGTTCCCTTTAAACCCTGAGTATATGGAATACACCCCAGAAAAGATCATTGAACTAGATCCCTTGGCCAGCATAAAATCAACAGTTAAATACAACTGTCAAGGCCCCTGGATTATATTGTCACCCAAATTGTTTAGAGGCAAGTTCAATTATCTACAAGTCTATAAACTTGATATGAAACTGCCTGTGACCCCCAAGTCAATGCTTGCCTCCTTGCCCAACCTCCTAATTGATCACACTAGCAAGCTGCTTGGGATTGTGAATATCACCTTCACAGGGGTAATTGATACTATAATCCTGGCTGCTGGCTAGTGGTCCTGGGTGGGGAAGTCTGTCTCCTACCTATTTAAGTTAGCTCCTCTCTTGTGGCGGGCTCTGCCTGCAAAAAAACCCAGCCCACATAATTTCTGAATATGACAGGCCGGCTGCCCAAGCTTGGATCCCTGACATTTTAGCAGAGTTACAAGGGGGAAATATTTGGAAACTAGATAATTATCTTTATTTGAAGATAGGAATTATATAGTTGTTGTGAATTATCTTAAGAGAAACATGATTATGTAGATCATTCTATTGGATTATGAAGAGAGGTGGCTTGTTCCTGGTAAAAGATCAGGGGCCAAATTGAGTCATCCACCTAACAAGATCATTGTTTGTTCATGTTGTCACTTTTGGGAATTAAAGTTGACTTCCTTTTTTGGGCACGGGTCACAGGAAAGTTGGATTGTGGGTCACTGTCACAGCTCATACCAGAATCCGACTGGACTCCCACAGGGGAGGCAGGCCAGGCCTGAAAGGCCATGTACACAATAGGCACTATGCGGACCAGGTAGTTCAGAGCAGAGGCTAGGGGGTGCCAACTCCAAGTATGGGGCACGACTTGGTTGGCCAGCCCCAATACTGTTATGTAGACAAACCCCAGTTTGCTGAAGTCTTGGGTGGGAGGCGCGTCAGGGAGAGGAGGAGCAGTTGGTATATCCTTCATTACTGGTGGTAGATCCAGATGATGGGGATGGAAGTACTCCAGGTCAAGGGCGCAGGGCAGTTTGACAAGGACAACAGGAGTATGGCCAGGAGGATATGGGTATACAAGCTTGTATTAAGTAGTGGATTCACATATAGATGCAAAGAGAATAATTAAATTTGAGCAAAAATAGACAATTCCTGCAATAAAATAATAATTTCTAGGCATGAACTTGCTTTATTAAGATGTCAACAGTGAGGGGGGCTTCTCTCCCTCATTAATTATACTTACTGATGATTCTATGGCCTTTTGTGCCACCAGAGAACTGATGGCATCATTTGAGGGTGGATTTGCAATTTTACCTGGAATTTGCATGTTTGGTCAAGAGGGTGAGCTCTCATTGGCTGCTATAACATGAAGCTTTTGAATTTTGCAGCATGGAGAGCCGCTACAGTTATTTTTAGCTCCTGCAATGAATCAATTGTCTGATCACACAATTGAACAGTCACACTCTTGATGTATCATTTCCTGATAGATAGGTGGCCCAAATTTGATAACAGGCTTGATGCCAGGGATTTGAGGCTTGTGTGCCTCTTGAATCCAGGGCCATTTGCTAGTTAAAAGAGGGGTTATTTTGCCCTGGAAAGTGCTTTGTGGGGGTTTTCACACTGCATGTTTACTTAACTCTAAGGAGGCCAGCTGACTGTCCAGGGCCATCTGGGCCCTGACAGTCACAAAACTGCTTAGTCAGAACCTTGTTGGCAGGTCAATCATGCTGTTTTGACACTGTCATAAATGCACCAATGACAGTGCCTTGATTATGCTTTTTCATCATAAAAGTGTTATTTTTTCTCAAAATTTCACAATTCTGGACATGTAGTGCCAATTTAAAATAGGCTATAAATATGAAATTGTTTGTAATACTAGCCAGGCATTGGGTAATTTTGGCATCAATCTCTGGTTTATGAGGCAAATCAGAGTCATCATTCTGCTTTTTACCTGTGTGAGTAGTTAGAAAAAAAGCAAGAACACTAACAAAAAGCTCATGCATCCAGAGCTGTGCAATGTGGGAGGCAATAAATATGCAGTAGAGCCCAGGTAGGTGTTTAATCTCAGTTATTCAGAAGTATGGGTCCTATTAGAGTGGGTGTCAGGGATTTAACCAGTGGGAGTTTCCTGAGAACTTGCGGGTGGACGGCCCGCGGGCCCAGCAGGGAAAGCCCACCACAAGATTGGGGCTAACTTTACAATATAATATAACAATTTTCCAAGGACTGCCCAAGGTCCGCTTACAGGCACCATAAAATCAATCAGTCCAGTGAGGGTGATATACATCACCCCAAATATCTGGGTGGAAGTGGATTCATTAGTGGCAACAGATTCTTGTGGGTGGTTGGGCCGTGGGGTGAGGGGCGGTGTCATTGGAACCAAATATGCGGGCAGGAAATTATACTTGTCACAGAATAACAGAGGGGCCAGATAATTTTGGTGCCTCCTCTGTAAAAGACTTCCGTCTTTCTAGTTCTAGCTTCAGGGTCGTGGATTAGGATTTCCTCCAGAGTAAACTCCAAATACGCTGGGTTAGGTGGGTACTCGGTGAAATGTACTGGGCCAAAGGGAGCTCCTGGTGGACAGTAAAGGTTGGGCGGCTAGTCCGCAGTTTCTTGGGGTAGGTGAGTGTGGGGTGCAGAACCGCAAGACATAGGCTGTAAATGGAGTAGAACTAATAACAAATAAGGTATGATCTGATTGAACCAAAGGTTCATGTCACTTTATTGCAAGAATGGTGATGGGCATCTTTCTGGTGGTCCAGGGTATAAGTATGCCCATCTGTTATGATAAAACTTTCACAAATTCCCTTGGCCCGGGTTTTCCTGTTTACCAGGTCTTCCCAGTCTTTGATGGCATCAATCGTGGGGGTTATTTCATTGGCTGGCTCAAACTGAGAATGCTCAAATTCCCTAGTTGGGTTGTGCAATTGGTTGTCTCTGGGTGCTCCGTGTTCTATGGGAAGGTTCTCTGTTTCTCCTTCTGCGTGGGCCTGAGTTATTTCAGGATCTGTGGCTGGACCTGCCCGCTGATTGGTTGAGTTAACAGGAACCTTTAGCATGGGAAGTGTTGATGTAGGTGAATTTAATTCATCAAGCTTTAAAGGATTTTCTGAAGTCAAATCCTGCTCTGGTTTGAGCCCAAAAAACTGTGGGCAGCTGGCCCTGCGGGCTGGCGGCCTGCAGGATGTCAGAGTTCAAATCCCGTAGTTGAGGCTTTTTGATAAGCGTAGTTGATAGGAGTTTGTCACTTGTGACAGTGGGTCAAGAATAATAAGATATGTATTCTTGAGCTGAAAATTTGACTTTTTTTTCTTCTTGATAATATTTGCACTTTCTCTCTTTATGAGAGCCCAAAATTCTTGTCTTATTACTGCTTCAGTGAATTTTAGATGAGTGGCAATTTTGGCAAAGGTCATGCTGTTTTGAATGAGGCTCATTATTTCCTCAAAAGTTCCATTATTTATCAGTCATTGCTTTAGTGGGCACATTTGTCATACTGGTACCTAGATTAGATAGGGCTTGACTTAATTGGCTTGAATTGTAATGTGATGGTTAAATTCAGATGAAGAGGGACATAGTTACCTGGGTTTTCAAATTTGATACAGGCTCAGATTGGGTCTGGTCTTAGGTTACTTCATGTTAGCTGTCAAAAACAAACCCAGTGCTGCACTTGAAAAACATATAAACTCATCCTCCTTGCAGCTTAAGTTTAATTTAGTGCACACAGGCTTAATAGCAATTGTGCTCTCTTGCTCAAAAAACTGAGCTTGTAGTTGCTTCTGATACTGCTCATTTATAATACCAAAGTTCTTATTACTAGTATAAATCATTTAAGCTAAAAATTAAATAAATTCTGTTAAAACAGAAAACTAAAGTATTACCAGAATATTAGTTTATTAAAGTTTGTGCTCCTATTTAATAAACTTTCTCAGACATAAATGTTCAAATTTAAAAGCACAAAAAGTGCCATAATGAGTAGTTTTCTGAATAAATTTTGATTAATTCACTCCTGAAAGACACTCTTTCATTTTGAGTCACAAAAATAATCAAGAGTTGTCAAAAAGTGAGTTGTTTTGTGTTTGAAAATATCACATTTGTGGCCAAACCAATTTTGGTCTCTGATTATATAACTTTTTACATAATCACCATCACATTTTATATAGATTGTTTCAGAATATATGGGTTTATTGTTGTTTTTAATACAGCTTACTTTTATTTGATGCCTTGTTTTCAGGATTCTGTATTTGATTTTAATTCTGTTGTGTGGTTGACTATTTTTGTAATCCAGACCTAGATAAATGAAACTTTTATTGAGTAAATTGCCCTTCAACTGGTTTCAGTTGAAATTTGTTTAGTGCTGAATCAATTTTTTTCTGAACTGAACAATTTTTGTTTATATCAACAGGTTAGAAAACTACTGTAGTAAAAATATTTTTATATTAAAGAGTATTTTTTACATAGTATAATGAGAAATAATTGCTATTTTATCCTGGTTCTTATTTTTTACACTATATTTTTTATTTTCATTTTTTGAGATCTTTGGGGTCAATTTATGATATATTATGTATATTGTATATTTATTTAACTACTATAGTAAAAACAGTTTTATAATAAAGAGTGTTTTTTACATAGTATAATGAGAAATAATTACTGTTTTATTCATATTCTTGTTAGTTAAGATATATTTTTTATTGTATTTTTGAGATCTTTGGTGTCAATTTATGGTATATTATGTGTATTGTTATTTTATATATTTAAAATGTTTAGGGTAAAGTGTACAATTAATTAAAAAGTGTCAACATCTAGAATACAACATTCAAATTGAAATTTGAATGCAGTTTTTGAACTTTAATTTAATTCTGTTCCCTTTATAAAAATCAAATCAAAATCAAAATCATTATGTTCCCTCAATCAAAATTGAAATAATTGTACTTTACTATTGTGGCAACATTGGTGCTGTTGCCAAACCATCTAGTAGGTGCAAAAAATAGTATTTTCAGCCAAATGTAAATGTAAAAGTGGGAAAGATTTTCCAAGTGAAATATTCAAAATAGCCTCCCGACTTGGCAGAGATAAAAAAAATAAAGCAATCCATCTTACTACAGCTATGTCTATCTTTTAGACAATTATTCTGTCTATACCTCTACTGGTCTCCGTCTCCAAGATGACAATAATATTGTAACTACTCCATGGCAAAATAAATACAAACCCCACATCAAACTACAAAGAACCTTTCCAAAGAAGCCATGTCTGAGCCCATCTGAATTTACCAAAAGTCTAAAACCCAAGCTTACAGAGAAGTTAATGCTTGTCCATACAGACTTAAACTCCAGAAGTAGCTCATGAGGATCAAGCAAGGCATCTTTCCTAAAAAACCTATCTACCCCCTATATATTTACACAGAGTACACAAGAACCTCTTGTTGAGTTTAACTCACGGAGTTACACAAGAACTTCTCGTTAGCTCAATCTCACCCTCTGATACCCACAAGGCACCTACCAAAACCTGTATCTCTGGAAATGGGCATAATTAAACCAAATAAACTTATGTTAATCTCAATAAGAATATTACTTTTAATTCATTAATGTTCTTTTGACTAAACTATTTGTAAATTATTTTTCCTATGCTATAAAAATAACTTTTATTTTTGTTTGGTAAAGTGAAAACATTAAATCATGACATTTAGTTGCACTTCTTAAGAAATAAGCCCAAAAACAAAAGTGATTTTCTATAATAGGTTTAAAGGTTAAAACAAAAAAATTAAAAATCAGTAAAATCAAATAATCATTAAAATTATACTTTTGGAAATGAAGGAAAACCTCAGAAAAAGACTAATGGGGTTTTATTAGAAGTTAGTATACAGTTTTTTAATTTTTATATAAAAGATAGATTAGTTAAACTTCATAATGATAGAGTGATTTATTAATTTAGATAAATTGATTATTAGTATCATGTGAGTAAAGTAGTTTTCAAGGTTGTGAAGATAATCTAAATCAATTCAGCTCATAACTCAATCAAAAACTAATAGAGTTATATTAATCATTAATAGATTATGATTTACTTCTATTTTATTCTGAGATGGGTTGAGTTCATTTGCATCTAAGCTGATTTTTTATTGTCACAGCTTTGAAGACTACTTTATAAAAGATGACTAATAATACCTGAAAATAAACTAAGTTAAAAGTTTATAATCAAAAATAAAATTCATGGCTAGAGTTTAGTTTTCTCAATATTATCAGGCAAAGTAGAGTGTGAATATTTTCATGATAGTTCTGAAAACTTTTATAATTTAGTGTTTTCTGCAAAAATTTAGGTCTTACATATTTTAGTCTTAATAAATGGTAAAAATATCCTGAAATGCTGTATTTTTAATTAGACTTACGTTTTTACAGTTAACACATGTATTTTATGGCTCTAAATATTACAAAAGATCAATTATTAATTTGTAAATTTTTGATAAATTGCTTTTCAAAGCTATAAGGATAATTAAAATAAATCAGACTAAAATAAAACAGACTTAGCCTAAAAAAGAAAACTTTTTGGTATAAAATATGTACTGCTGCAACATCTACAATTACTCTCTCTTGGGAAAACTATTTCCCAAGAAAATCTCAATTAATGAATAATTGGTGGCACTCTTATCAGATGTTCATCTTACACAGGAATCAGTCATTTTGAATCCTAAATGAAATATTACTAGGACAAGCTTCATGGCTATCATGACATACATAGACAGTATGTGGCTTTTCATGATGATATACAGTGTTTTTTACAGCTATAATGCTAAGCAAAAATAATTCTGTTAAATCTGAGTTTATTTTGTTTAAATCTAGCTCCAAGTATAAGTGTAAAGTATACCCTCTGTTAACAGGGATTTTGAGCATTAATAGACAAAATGGCTCAATACAACAACAAACAACTCATACTACAAACAAAGATATTCAAAATACAGTACAAGATGCATGAATTCATAAACAAAATGGTTTGATTTGACCTTTGGTGTACATGCCAGGATTTATTGTCTTTTTAGCTGCTATTCTTTAGTCACTTTTATTTTGGGTTATTTCTTCAAACTTGGCCCATAATTATCTGGTTATTTTACTTCTTACAACCTTCACTATGCTTTTCCCCTCTTTTCCTGCATTACCATTCTTTTTGGGTTCAAATTGGGCTTTTTCTAGCCTTTTACAACAACCTAATGGTGGTTAATATCATTTTAAAACTACCTTACCTTTTGCTATGGGATTTGAACCCTGGACCTATATGCACAAGTTAGTAATTTTCCTTTTAAACTCTTTACCTTTTGCTTTATGCTCAATTACATGTTCCAGGCCTTGGACCTAGTTTTTCCTAACTTTTGCTCTTTTCAACAACAACTAAGCAACACCGTAGATAGTCCTTCCCCTCCTCTGGCTTCTCTTCATGCACAAACTAACTTTATTAAGTTACAGTAGTTTTAAAAGCTATGGCAACAAGCAAAAATACTTCAGATTTAAACAAAATGATTTCAGATTTAAACAAAATCCAAGCCACGCAAGATTCATAATTCAATTAATTTAAATATTTTTGGTTAATAAATGAACTGTCAAACCAAAAACAAAATTTCACTAATCCATTATACAAAATTAAAGCAAATATCAAGCAGCGTTGTTTAAACCACAAACAAAATGAACTGACGCAACAAGTGAGATAGATGGATGCTATTCCAAAGTATATTATAATCCAAGCAGGATTCATATGAGGCACCAACAGAAGGACCAAAATGAAACAAAATTTGAGCAATCTAGGAAGCAAGATTTCACAAGCACAAAACAAAATAAACTCACACAAGATGTGTAGTATGAACAGCCTAAAATAGAAAAATAACAGTTTAATAGCCAATCAACAGCTATCCAATTTAAGAACAGAGGCATTTTATTCATTTTCATGGCTCCTGATTTGTATAAAATGGTTTGAGAACCTTTCAAATATGGAATGGTAATTAAAATAAAAGTAAATCATAAAATTTTAAACTTCTAACTTTAGTGATTTTATCCTAGGTGTCAGGGCTCAGAGTGCCCTGGACAGTCAGCTGGCCTCTTTAGAGGTGATTAAACATGCAGCTTGAAAGCCCCCACAAAGCACTTTCCAGAGCAAAATTCCCCCCTTTCAACTAACAAATGGCCCAGGATTTGAGAGGCACACAATCCTCAAATCCCTGGCATCAAGCCTGTTAACAAATCTGGGCCACCTACCTATCGGGAAATGGCACATCAGGAGCGCAATTGTTTGATCACACAATTGATTCATTGCAGGAGCTAAAAATAACTGTAGCAACTTGCCATGCTGCAAAATTCAAAGGGTTTATGTTATAGCAGCCAATGAGAGCTCACTCTCTTGGCCAAACACGCAAATTCCAGGTAAAATTGCAAATCCACCTTCAAATGATGCCATCAGTTCTCTGGTGGCACAAAAGGCCATAGAATCATCAGTAAGTATAATTAATGAGGAGGAGAAGCCCTCCTCACTGTTGACATCTTAATAAAGCAAGTTTATGCCTAGAAATTATCATCTTATTGCAGGAATTGTCTATTTTTGCTCAAATTTAATTATTCTCTTTGCATCTATATGTGAATCAACTACTTAATACAAGCTTATATACCCATATCCTCCTGGCCATACTCCTGTTGTCCTTGTCAAACCGCCCTGCACCCTTGACCTGGAGTACTTCCATCCCCATCATCTGGATCTACCACCAGTAATGAAGGATATATCAACTGCTCCTCCTCTCCCTGACGCGCCTCCCACCCAAGACTTCAGCAAACTGGGGTTTGTCTACATAACAGTATTGGGGCTGGCCGACCAAGTCGTGCCCAATACTGGGAGTTGGCGCCCCCTAGCCTCTGCTCTGAACTACCTGGTCTGTATAGCACCTATTGTGTACATGGCCTTTCAGGCTGGGCCTGCCTCCCCTGTGGGAGTCCAGCCGGACTCTAGTATGGGCCGCGACAGTATGTCAACCATATCTAAACTAGTAACCCTGGGCCCCTATTCTTCTTTGATTATAGGGGCATCTTGTATGCTTTTATTTATGACCTCAGCTTACTACCTAAGACAGTATTTGACCAAGAAACAAGAAACAAACAAATGCCAAGAAGAAATTGTTGCCAAGCCATCCCAAGTCCAGACTGTGACCATCTCCATCTCTAACCAGAATATTGCTGCCCCCACGACCTTTCCTGACCTGCCAAAATTGGACTTGGCTGGTTTCAGAAAAGGAATGATCATGATAAACGCCTTGTTCTGTGCCCACCCCAAGAGCTTCAGAGACAACACCCAGAAGGTTATGATGGTGGACGCCCAACTGAAGGACAATGCCAGAGAAACCTTCTTGACCTGCCTTGAGGAAGACCCAGACCTCATACTTTCCTACAACCAATTCCTGGAGAGAATGAACTCTGCAACTACCCCTGCTGGGGCCAAAACCCAAGCCTACATGGGACTCATACACCTGACCCAGGGAAGAGACAACCTGGAGACCTATATACAACAATTCCTACGCCTGGCAGATGCAGCCAAGATTCCTGACAACATATCAGGCTTGCATTTCAGAAACAGTCTGAACCCTCACCATGCCAGCCTAATGAGACACCACCAATGTGACCTTCCAAAAACAAGCTCCTGGCTATTGTCAGAGGCATGGACTTCAGCCAACCACAAGGGTACCACGCCGGCCAACCCTGTAACAACCAAACCCCTGGTACAACTAGGCCCCGTTTAAACATGACCCCTGAGGAGTACCAACACCACGTCAGAAGTGGACTATGCTTCTATTGCCACCAGAGTGGCCATTTATCCAAGGACTGCACTAGCCGCTCCAATGGAACCCAAGGAGCAACTATCTCAGCAATAAATAATGCCTCACAATCTTATCCTATTATTGACACTATCTTATGTTATAATGATCATGAGGTGAACACTGTAGCTCTCCTAGACAGTGGGGCAACCCTCAACTACATGGAACGTAGCCTAGCTGAGAAACTTGGTGTACCAATCCAGTTAAATTCCCGACTGGTAACCTTGGGTAACAAGACAACAGACCTGTCCCACAAATGTGAAGAGTTTGTCTCCCTGAAGTTAAACAAGAGATTGCTGCCCACCAGATTCCACGTCATGGAGAAGCTTTCCAAACCTGTAGTGCTAGGTTTCAAATGGTGGGTTGACCACCAATTGAACTTGGACTATAAGAACCATCAAGTGACTGTCACTCATGAGAGCCAAACCTTAGAGGTCCCCTGCCTGAACCCCCAGCAGACCCCTGAGTTAAACAACATCACCATGGAACCCTGTAAGGCCAAGATCCCAAAATGTTTGAAGCCTTGGGAGTCTGTCTTCTCCAAAGAAGAAGCCACCACCTTGCCAAACATAGCTAGTTTGACCACGTGTTGACCTCCTCCCTGGAACCCAACCTAAGCATGGACCAGTCTATAGTTGTAACATAAAGGAACAAGCCACCTTAAGAGAGTACTTGGACAAGATGTTGAAGAAAGGATATATACGCGTTTCCAAATCTCCCTGTTTGTCCCCTCTATTGTTTGTTAAAAAGAAGGGTGTCAACTTACGTCCTTGTGTAAATTACCAGGACCTAAACAGAATCACAGTGAAGAACATATACCCCATACCCAATGCCAAAGACCTCTCAGACCAGCTTTCAGGAGCCAACGTTTTCTCAAAGGTTGATTTGAGGGACACCTTCAACCAGATCCAGATCAGGCCTGACAACAAATGGAAAACTGCCTTCAAGACTAGGCAAGGTCTTTTTGAATACTTGGTTATGCCGTTTGGGCTGTGCAATGCGCCCAGTACCTTCCAAACTATGGTGGAAGTGGTCTTGGGGGGACTCAAGGATCAGTTTTGCGTAGCCTACTTAGATGACATCCTCATTTACAGTTGCATGCCTGAGGAACATGTTGAACACCTTCAAGCTGTCCTACAATGCTTCAAGGAACACAGAATCTTTGTTAAGCTCCAGAAATGTGAGTTTTTCCAAGAAGAAGTAGAGTTCCTGGGGTACAATGTACTGAAAGTAGGTTTTGCAATGACACCTGATAAAATAGAGGCTGTGACATCATGGCCTGAACCTAAGAACCGCAAGAAGGTCAGAAGTTTCTTAGGCCTGGCAAACTTCTGCTGGGAATTTGTCCAAAATTTTTCTTCAATCTGCTTGCCCTTGACCTGCCTCACCTCTGAGAAACACCCTTTTGTGTGGGATGATACCGCCAAGTCAGCCTTTGAGTTGCTGAAGAACACCTTTGTTTCTGCCCCTGTCTTTGCAATGCCAGTTTACAATAAGCCCTTCATAATGGAAACAGATGCCTCTGACTTTGCATTGGGGGGTGTTGCTTCAGGAGGGGCATGATAGTAAGCTGCACTCTATAGCTTACTACTTAAGGAAGTTCACTCTGCCTGAGTTGAACTACCCCATCTACAATAAAGAGATGCTTGCTATCATCCAGTCCTTGAAACATTGGAGAATATACTTGTGTGACACCAACCACCCTGTGAGAATCATGACCAATCACAGGAACCTGACATACTTCTTCAAACCACAACAACTAAATCAGCAACAAGCTAGATGGGCTTTATTCCTAGCAGATTACAACTTATCAATCAGTTACAAACCTGGCAAGATCAAAATTGTACCAGACACCTTAAGCCAAAGAGTAGACCCTTTCCCTAGTTCCAAAGAGATTGAAGAATACAACACTAAATCCTTGCTGCCCCCAAAAATGATTGAGCCAATGCTTCTATTCCTGGGGCTAGCCAGTAGAAGAGAAGAAATCCAACTAGCTCAGACCGTAGACCAGCACTGCAACTCCATCATAGAAGACTTAAAGAAAGATATCAACAGTCAATACTACCAAAGTGGTTACTCCCTACATAGAAACACCCTGCAGCTACATGGACGCACCTATGAACCAGAAGGACCAATGCGCTTAGAGATACTGAAGGAATACCACGACTCCCCCATGTCAGGACACCCTGGACGTACAGACTCTCAAAGGGATTCAGAGAACCTACATGTGGCCCAGGATGAAGCCAGAGATTGAAGGATACCTCAGTGATTGCAAGACATGCAGACATACCAAACCTAAGCAAGGAAAGCCAGAAGGACCACTACAACCCCTTCAGATTGCAGAAGGCCCTTGGAAGTCAGTTTCCATGGACCTCATTGTGGAGCTACAAAATTCAAAAGGATTCAACTCCATCCTTGTAATTGTCAATTGCTTCACCAAAATGGCTCACTTCATTCCAACAGCAACCAAAGTAACTGCCAAGGAAACCACCACTCTATTCCATAACTGAGTATTCATGAACCATGGACTTCCACAAGAAGTGGTCTTGGACAGAGGCCCACAATTCACCTCTAAGTTTTGGGCCCAAATCCTAAAGGACTTGGGAATAAAAAGATTGTTGTCTACTGCATACAACCCCCAGAGCAACAGACAGACCAAGAGAGTGAACCAGGTCCTTGAACAGTACTTACAATGCTACATTAACTTAGAACAGAACAATTGGGTAACCCACTTACCAATGGCTCAGTTTGTGTACAACAACCAAGACCACAGCTCCACTGGTATGTCCCCCTTCAAAGCCAACTACGGATTCAACCCCACATGGGATGCCCCCCACAGAGAAAGCCAACAATCCTAAAGGACAAGACTGGGTTGGCAACATCCACACATGCCAAGAAGAATGCGCCAAGAACCTGAGAAGAGCAGTACAAGTATACAAAGAATTTGCTGACAAGAAACAAAGCCCTGGTCCCCCAATTGAAGTAGGAGACCTGATGTATCTCAGCGCTAAGGTCATCAAGACCACTGCCCCTTGCGCTAGCTTGAGCCCCCGTAAAAACAAGTCCTTACAGTCTTACAACACATTGGCACCATAGCATACCAACTAGAACTCCCCTCTGGATGGAAGATTCATGACATATTCCAATGCTCCCTGTTATCAAAAAAGAAAGGACCTTCTCTCCCACACCAGATAGTGATAACAGCTCCCCCACCTATCAAAATAGGAAGCTTCATGGAACACAAGGTTGAAGCCATCCTGGGACACAAACTCTGATACCAAAAACCTCACTTCCTGGTCAAATGGAAAGAATACCCCCATGAAAAGAATACTTGGGAACCTGAATCCAACCTGGAGAATGTCGCCATCCTACTAAAGGAATATAAGTCTTGGAGTAAAGGGTCGTGCTCTGCAAGATTGACTATGGTAGGGGACAATTTCAGGGCCCAGATTGCCCTGGAAAGTCAGCTGGCCTCCTTAGAGGTGATTAAACATGCAGCTTGGAAGCCCTCACAAAGCACTTTCCAGGGCGAAAATTCCCCTTTTAACTAACAAAAGGCCCATGATTCAAGAGGCACACAATCCTCAAATCCCTGGCATTGAGCCTGTTAAAAAATCTGGGCCACCCACCTATTGGGAAATGGCACATTGAGAGCACAATTTTTTGATTGTACAATTGGGCAATCAATTCATTGCAGGAACTAAAAATAACTGTAGCAACTTGCTATGCTGCAAAATTCAAAAGGTTCATGTTATAGCAGCCAATGAGAGCTCACCCTCTTGGCCAAACATGCAAATTCCAGGTAAAATTGCAAATCCACCTCCAAATGATGCCATCAGTTCTCTGGTGGCACAAAAGGCCATATAATCATCAGTAAGTATAAGTAATGAGGGGGGAGATGCCCCCCTCACTGTTGACATCTTAATAAAGCAAGTTTATGCCTAGAAATTATCATCTTATTGCAGGAATTGTCTATTTTTGCTCAAATTTAATTATTCTCTTTGCATCTATATGTGAATCCACTACTTAATACAAGCTTGTATACCCATATCCTCCTGGCCATACTCCTGTTGTCCTTGTCAAACTGCCCCGCGCCCTTGACCTGGAGTACTTTCATCCCCATCACCTGGATTTACCACTAGTAATAAAGGATATACCAACTGCTCCTCCTCTCACTGACGCGCCTCCCACCCAAGACTTCAGCAAACTGGGGTTAGTCTACATAACAGTATTGGGGCTGGCCAACCAAGTTGTGCCCCATACTGGGAGTTGGCGCCCCCTAGCCTCTGCTCTGAACCACCTGGTCCGCATAGGGCCTATTGTGTACATGGCTTTTCAGGCCCGGCATGCCTCCCCTGTAGGAGTCCAGCCAAACTCTAGTATAGGCTGTGACACTAGGTTTTATTTCAATATGGTTTTCAATAGCAACATCTTCAACAGCGCCAGCAGCCAAGCCAGCTTCAATGAAAGTGAAGCTCAGGGCGTAGAGACACCCATTTATACCCAAGCCTTTGAGGCAGGTAACAAGGAAACTGACCTGTTACTGTCCCCCAACCCATATGGCTTTGACTTGTTTGAGAGTCACTTAGCGTCTAGCTCTGCCCTTGCTCCCACCCCCACCCCCACACAAGCTGACTGTCAACCAACCAATCAGGATGGCAACCTTGATTTAGAACAACTTTCCGCCACTGCCCAACCTGCCCCCCTCAGCCAATTAGGCTTCAGCTCCTGCCGCCCAGCGCTCCAGGCGCAGAATAATCACTGCCCAAATTCTTCAGGAAATTGTGGCACTCAACCTGCAGGGTCTGTCCTGGGATCAGATAGCCAGCCAATTACAATTCATCTGGGCTACTGTCATGCGGGAATTCAACGACCTGATGAATAAGGGAAATCTTATTTGGGATGGCCAAGAAGCCAAAGAAGGCCACAGAGTCCCAGATTAATGAGGCATACCCAATAATTCTTGACCTCCTCTAGTGGGACCCCAAGCTTTCCTTGACCCAGGTCCAGAAGCAACTTGCGCACCATGGCATTTGGGTAACTGAGTGCATGGTTCAGCTCTGGATGCACAGAAAGGTGGCTTCAATTAGGGTCCTTACAAATTTTGCCGGTGACTAATGGGATGGCGCTGAGGATTCCCCATATGACACTGCAATTGAATCAACCCTGGTCAGATGCTTGACAAGTCTGACAGATGACATCATGTTTGTCTTGTACTATAAGTTATCAATTGTATTTGACAATTTTGGTGAGCAAGGAAAAGCCGCCACCAGGAATGGAAGGAAGAAGGTCAAGAAGGGGACATTCATTGGTGCATTTCTGGCTGTTTCAGCCAAGGGTTTTGTCTACTATTGGACAAACCCTGATTTCATCAATGGGTACTCATACAGCCACATCCTCAGTGGATTGCTCGACTCCTGGGATGGCTCAAATTCCAAATACCGGGGTTTCTTGAGCCACCAGATGGAGGGTAGCTCCACCGCCCTTGAGGTCATCCAGGAACGCGAGCACCAGGCCTCTGTGTACCCAGCTGGTCACGCCAACGTCCATC